>PVJO010015961.1:0-43550 GCA_004026905.1 Hystrix cristata | reverse complement strand
TAGAAAAACCACATTTTCTTTAGCCATTCATTGGTTGTTGGGCATTTAGGTTGTTTCCAAGACTTAGCTATTACAAATTGTGTTGCTATGAACATGGTTGTGCATACATCCCTATGGTATGATGATTTTAATTCTTCTGGGAAGATCCCCAGTAGGGGAATAGCTGGGTCAAATGGAACCTCCAGTTGTAGTTTTTTGAAGAATCTCCACATTGATTTTCACAGTGGCTGGACCAGTCTACATTCCCACCAACAGTGGAGGAAGGTTCCTTTTTGCCCACAGCCCCTCCAGCATTTGTTATTGGTTGATTTTTCCATATATGTGCTTCTTTCTGGAGTGAGGTGGAATCTTAATGTTGTTTTGATTTGCATCTCTCGGATGACTAGTGATGTTGAACATTTTTTCATATATTTATTTGCCATTTTTATTTCTTCGTCTGCGAAATGTTTATTCATTTCAGTTGCCCATTTTTGAATTATTGTCTAGATGGGAGACAGACTCTTGGTGCTTCCTGCTCTTGCCAGAATCCTCTCAGCAACGGTATTTTGGAAGAAATGAAGCTTTAGCTAAAACATCTAGAGGTGCTATAACATAGGACTAAGAAAAGCTCCATTGATGGTTCTAAGATAATATTCTTTCTTCTTTGCTTCACTACAAAGAAAGATGGTACATAATATGACATCTCTAAGAATCATTCAAAATTATTTTTAATACAATTTTTCTGGATTTGATGAATGAGAATCAGTAGGGAGTGGAGATGTGTAAATACTCCCCAAGTGATTCTAACGTGGGTTTGCCACAATAAAACAATTTGGAGGAAAAATGAAAAATTACAAATGCAAAATGAATAATTAGGTCATTATTTATTTTAATTTAATAGAAGAACACTAAATGGAATAAGATTGATAGGGCATGTGTCTTAGATCAATACCACCAAATACAGCAGACTGGGTGGCTTAAACAACAGAAATGTTACTCACAGTTCTGGCAGCTGAAAGATGCAGCATGGTTGGTTTCTGGTAAGGTCTCTCTTTCTGGCTCGGGGACCACCATCTTCTAACTGTCATTATATGGTGGAGGGGGAAGACGTTAGGGCTTCAACACAGGAATCTGAGGAGACAGCATTCAGTCCAGTGCAGCCTGTTTTCATTTATTTCACTGGATCCTGAACATTTCATGTTAAATATAAAAAAGAAGAAATGGTATAAGGTGGCAGTATGCCCAGGATGGCAACATTTAAGCACATTGCAAAGATAAAATTATTTTCTTAATTCTACTTTTTTTTCTTAAATTTCTAAATTGACAATGAAATGTCTGTATAGAAAAGCAGGATTGTAGTTGGTGTTCATACCCTACTCGATCTCTTCTCCCTGAGATGGCTGGTTATGGAAACCTCTGTCATGGTTGGCAGCATGTTACCAACTCCCACAGGTGAGGTTTTCATCGGCACTCTCAGCTGATAGCAGAAGGCTGTTACTTTAAGGAACTAGAGCATGGGCTTTCAACAGGCTCAGAACAGCAGGCAGAGCTACAAAAGGGTTCTGATGATGATTCACTCCCTGATGTCCCGTAGTTCACATCTCTGTGACAGATGCCAGGCTGAGAATTCTGGCTGTTTGAATAACACCTTCCATTTTACTATGCCTGATCGCCATCCTTGGTCACTGTCGTTGTAATTTCCTTCTTGATTCTGTTACTCTGGACCCCGTTTCCCAGAAACTGATATTTCTCCTTCACTAAGTGACGGATATCGAGACCCTCACAGCAAGCACTTGCTCTGCTGCCCATTGCTGTTCTCTGCTGTTCATGAACAGAAAGTATGTTTAACTTTTCAGGCCTTTGGCACACAGTACAACCCTGAGTTGAGTGAAGACTAGAACACAAAATTTCAGATTGTGCCCCCAATACTACATAAATAAGATAAATAATATTTTGAAGCAATATTTTAAAAATTGAAAATGATTGTAAGAAATACATTAACTACGTGAATACACCCTAAAACAGTACTTCTAGCTTATATATACCCATGTCTGTCATCTAGCTTGTTAATATCACTGACTTAGGCACTTCCCTCAAAGCTGAGACACAATACCCAACAGATGCAAGTTAAATAAGTTAAGGTTTATCTTGGCACCGTTTGTAGAGGTTTCAGTCCATAATTGGCTGGCTCCATGGCAGGGGTGCACAATAGTCAGGAGAAGCTGGTGGTGTCATCATGGTGGATCAGGGAAGCAGAGAGAGTGAGAGGAGCCAGGAAGGGAGATACACCCTTCCAGGATATGCCCCTGGTGGCCCACCTCTTCTGACCTAACCCCACCTCTAACAGCAAATCAGCTATAAACCTACACAATCCAGTCACCTTTCAAAAGCCCCACTTATAAACACATCAGGCTTTGGGGGGACATCTAGTTATAAACCATACCAACCACAGTGAAAAATTATGCTACCAATTATCAGCCTTATCCATCATTCATGTACATATAAAACACAAAATTTAGAAGAAACCAGCACCAATACTAAGATCTAAGTGGAACAGATATAACAGTTAATTCCTGAAGAAAATGGATAATTAATAGAACAGATGAAAAATTAATCTTTTTAAAAAGTCAACATCTTCAGAGTTAAGAAGCATAAGAATGTGTGGCTATAAATCAGGAACAACCAAAGATGTTTAATGTTTTATATTTAATTTCTAAAAAATAAAAGATATTATTGCCCAAATGCATAATTTATTGAAGGGCTTAAAGACTGAGATTAAGGAATTCCATTTGACAACAACACTTAGAACATTCATCTTCAGTTTTAATGGCTTAAAATTACATTATTTTCTTCAGTAGAATGATATGGTATTTGGTTCATTAGTAAGGGGTAATTTAATAACTGGAATAATGTTAATGTTTCAATTCATAGAGTCAATGTGTAAAAAACATGGAAACAATAATAACTATAACAATGAGACTAGTGTTAGCATTTTAAACCTGAGAATATGGAAATTTGAATGTTAAGGTAGCAGAGAAATATAGCAGGTAATGTGAGAAATAAGTTTTGTCACTGTAATCTGGACTCACTGGGTCATTTTGTGATCTTTTTTTTTTTCCTCTCCAAAAAGTCATGGCTTTGGTCAATTTCTAGCCACCTGGGACAAATCTGAGTGGCCTATGTAGAAATGAAGAATCTATGAGAGAGTGATGACAGCTATTATTATCAAGATAAATGCAATGTGTTACAGTGCTAAGGGAGTTGGATGATGGTCATTGCTCCATTCCTCATGTTTTCCTGGAATCTGCTGAAACTGATGTCACAAATATAGAGTTTAAACATATTCTTTAAAATTATAAATAACCACCAAAAGAGCCAAAGTAATATGAAAGGAAAAATTTAAAAGTAGATGGATCAAGAAATAAAAACAAAGTTTTTCATGTTTCAGTAGATACCATCTGCTGTGGCTTGAAAGTGCCCCTTAAAGATCATGTGTTGCACACTTAATCCCCTAAGCAGCAGTGTGGGAGGTGTTAGGTCATTAGGGCCTCACCCTCAGGAATGGGTTAATGTCTTCACTGTGAAGTGGATTAGTTATCTGAGGAGTAGGTTTGTTATAAAAGTGAGTTCAGTCCCCTCTTGCTCTCTCAGGTGCTTGTTTGCCCTTTTGCATTTTAGTATGGAATGACACAGCAAGAAGGTCCTCATCAAATGTGGCCGCTCAACCTTAGATATCCTCACCTGTAGAACCATGACTCAAATAAACTTCTATTGTATGTAAATTACCCGGGCTCTGCAATTCTATCACAGCAGAGCAAAACAGACCAAGACACTGTCTAAAGCGGAAACATTAAGAAACGAAAGCTTTGTCATATGCTTAGAGCTATGTTATAATCACCAGCAGAACAAAGTGTTTTGTGGGAAAGAACAAGATTAGAAGCAGGGAGAAGAAGGCTAGGTGGAGAATTTACTTTTAATTCGGTATCACTGTACAATTTGTTGTTTTTAAAAATTTGTCTATGTATTAATTTTATACCATAAAAGTTAAGAGAAAAAAATGACAAAAACAAAAATCTGAAGCTGTGCAACTGCAGCTCTTGGGACTATTTCCTTACCCAGCTGCAGCCATGCTCAGCTCATTCATGGTCAGACTCTACTGAGACAGGAAGAGTCAAAAAAGAGCAACAGAAAAAAGTTTTTGCTCTATAGTTTGGTTTTTCTGGGGTTTTTTTAGTGTGTGTTTGTGTTCTGCATTTTTGGAATACTATCTTTTGACTATTTCAATCCATGATAGCTAGAACATCCTTAAAGTTTTGCTGACCTTTTGGATATTTCTGTTATTTCTTAACAAGAATAATCTTGACTCACTGACTTTTTCTGTGATTTTTTTTTTTTTCTTTTCAAAAAGTCATAGCTTTGGTCAATTACTAGCCATCTGGGAGCAACTTGACCTGCTTAAATAGGAATGATGAGTCTATGAAAGAGTGCTGACAGCTACTATTAATAGAGTAAATACAATGTGATGCACATTAATTAAGACAGAGATGGTCGTTCCTCCATTCCTCATGTTTTACTGGAGAAGAGTGGGCCTCCTTACACTCTCCTAAAGAGAACACACCTGGAGGAATTTGGAAGGATTTCTCTAGATGAATCCACAATCTCATATTGAAGTGGCAAAAGCGTAAGATTTAGACACAGGAAATTAAGAAACCAGATTACCTAAATTTTCTAAGAAGAAATAATGTCTTATAGGCCACTCACTGAAGAAGTAGTTAATATACATGGGAATTTTCCAGAGGCATCACCCTCAAGAATAACAAACGCGCGCGCGCACACACACACACACACACACACACACACAGAAGAACAATTGTTAATGGGCAATTTCTGCTGCATGAATATAGATCACAGCAAACTGGTGTCCCCTGGGACTGAAACACAGCTGAGCTCAGGTCCTCACTGTCTACGACACAGGTACCACTAAACCATCAGCCACATTCTTTGGCTACCAACAGTTGTGTTAACCAAAACCATACAATTGGCTTCAATCTGGGACTGACCCCATAATTGCTTATGATTACTTCTATAATAGAGCTGCAGTTTTTTCTATCACTACTGATTTCTTAGAAAGCTTAACTAATTAGATTTGAATTATCATATCCATTCCTGAGACAGCCCCATGTACAGCTGAAGTTCTAGGAATCCTGGCATCTGTATGAGACCTCCTGGCTGAGAGTGAGCTACCTGTATTAATCTGGGAATGAAGGGATTTGGACCTTAACTCCTTTGTTATTTTCACTTGCAGGGGGATTCGGTTTGGGAGAAGTTTAAAAACAAGAAGACTTTCATATTGCACAAATTTAGAACATTTTTGTGATTGACCCAGTCTTTGTATTCACTCCATAGACTCTGGTGAGCTATTTTGGATATGACCGAGCATCATTAGTGGTAAAATATAGAATAGTACTGTGGTTAAGATCTGTAACATCCCCAAGTCTCCTGTGTTCAGATATAGGGCTTTTGGAAGTGACTGGACTGTGAGGGCTCTAATTTAATCCACCGATAACACAATGTAAAGGCATCATGGGGAGGTAATGGAAACTTAGGTGGTTCATAGTTAAAGGTAGTGTGTCATGGAGGTGTGAACCTGGGGACTGTATCCTGTCCTGAATCTCATCTCTGGCTCTCTTCTTTGTTTCTTGGCTGCTGTGAGGTAAGCAGCTTTCCTCTGCTACACCCTTCCTCTATGATGTTGCTGCTTTGCCACAGGCCTAAAAGCAATGGAGCCAGCTGACCATGGACTGAAACCTCTGAAACTATGAGCCAAAATAAATTTTTCCTCCTCTAAGTTGTTTTTCTCAGGTATTTGGTCAGAGTGATGAAATGCTAACACAAACAGGGAATCTATTTTTAGCTTACAGTATTGTGTGGAGTCCTGTCTAACTCATTGCTAGAGTTCTCTGTGGGCATAAGGGCAAGACAGCCATTAGCAGTTCAAAAGAGACTAAATATAGAAAGAAGCAGGTTTTAAGAAAATAACAGTTCTGTGGCATACATATGCCCCTGCTAAGAGCCACCTTGGCTTATTTCTGAATCGCTGAAATTCAAGGGATTCTGATATTGTTTCCCAGCCTCCCTTTATAGGCATTGTTGCCTTCAAGATTTTTCTGTATCTGTATATCACCTGTACTAATACTGATATATTTCTTTAAATATTCAGTGTGCACTTTTAGACTCTTTGGCTTAATCCTTTGCTCACAATAAACAATGTGTTAAAATGTGCTAGTTACATAATTTTCTGAATACAGACTGTGAATATGTGTGTGTGTTTGTGTGCGTGTGTGTGTGTGTACAATTTCTTAAAAATACCTGTCAGCATGCTTTCTAAAATCAACTTACCCAATGCCAGTTGAACACACACTGTAATACAACTAAGAGAAGAAAAAGCTGGCAAGCACTGTGAGGAATTCTTGTTGTTCCACCCTTCAGGTTTCTATTCCAATCTTGATGACAGGAAATGGCATTGGAGGAATATTTAGGGCCTCATTTTCCACCTTCTCTCTCACTGCAGCCCAAACAGAAAAGAAGAAATCTTTCTAAGACTTTTAAGAGCTTCAGGACAGTGCTAATTTTGCTCTTGGCAGTTCACCATGCAAGACTCACTTCCAGGTTGGAGCTGGCCTGGAGGAGGAAGACAGAAAATAGTCAGCAAACTATTTCTCTCTTAATCTAAGCTTCATTCTCCTACCCCGCGTTCCTTGGGAACCCTGAAGTTTGGGTAATAATACATTAAATTTCGATCTTCTTTCTCCTTTTATTTCTCAAAAATGGTCAAAGCCCACATAATAAAAAAGGATTTCATGTTAAACACAAACTTGAACATATCATTTGATTACAAAAATGAGTTAATAGAGAAGAAAATACTGATGAAAGAGTGAATATAGCAAAATACCATGTTTATAACACTAATGGCAGCAAATTATGAAAAAGTACTTTCTAAAAAAGTTAATGCATCTCAATACTCAAATATTGAGCCTACAAGCTCTCATTTCTCTAACTTAGGCTAAAAGTCACATGGTAGTCTTCTTGAAACTAAGTCTGTATATATCAGAGTAGGTGCCCCTTCCCTGTCCACTAGACCATGAGAGGCAACGAGACACATTAGGGTTGGGAAAAAAAAGACTCTGGAATCAGGCCTGGTGATAGATTCTGGTGTTTTAAGTTGGGAAAATTACTTAGCCTTCCTAAATCTCAGTTCTTACATGTGAAGAAATACATAACAACACTCACTGGATTTTGTGAAGATTGAGATAATGCATGTAACAAATTAATTTGAGGCCTGATCTGGTTTGCCCACAAATTGAGCTAAAGATACAGCAAGGACTCTCTTACTCACTAGATAGTGTTTCTCCGTGGTTTTGCTTTATGTTCTTCTCTGGGCCTTACTGGGCATCAGCAGAGTTTTAAAACTGATTTTGGATCCAGTTCTCTCCCCTACAGGCGTCTATGGCCCTGAATGGAGGTTCTGGGGCCATTCTTGGCTCCCAAGGACTTGTCATTTGAGACTCAGAGTTCATCACTTCCTTTATCTCCCAGCTGTACCCACGTTCCAATACCAGTTTCTAAAACCACAACTTCAGGTCTGCTACACCCCAACCTCCAAGTAAAAAGGTATAAAGTGCCTTAACAGTGCCTGGCATACAGATGAGCAGTATCTACAAATATCTTCTCCCTTATCTGGAAGATATAGACTATAGAGCCTGTTTTTGCAGAACTATACTGGCTATTACCATTGTTAACAATCCAAGAACTATTAGGTAAACAATATTTATTTTAGATAATCTTTAAAACTAACAGTTCTTTTTTTTCTTTTTTGATTTTTTTGAGACAGGGTATCACTAAGTGTCCTGTCTGGCCTTGAACTCACTATGTAACCCAGGCTGGCCTTGAACCTGTCTCAGCCTCCCATGTGCTGGGATCACAGGTGTGCACCACCAGCTGATTACTAGTTTCTTGACTTAGTCCATGAGAATACCGTTTCGGAAAGTCATTCATATCCATATGCAGGCACCCACTGGATATGTCCATATCTAAATAGTTTTTAAAGATGTTTGAGGTTATTTCCCTTGCATGAAAATAAAGTATGAGTTACCCAGATTATACTTGGAGCTTTTTTTTTAGCAAAGATAAAATACCAAGACAATAAAGATTTTGATCTGATAGAAGTTTCTTTGAGCAAACAAGCTTACATAGAGAAACAGTACAGATAAACATACATAAAAATGAGCATTGTAAAAATGAAATCGTTTCTCTGGCATAACAACAGATCAGACGCAGAATATAAAATAGGTGACGTGGTAACATAAACTGAGGGTCAACACCAGCATATTTCTCTCTAGGCCTTTTCCAACAGTCTTGTTGCTAGGGCTACAATGTTTTTGCCAGATTTGAACAGAATTGTCAACTCTAATGGAGATTAAGGAGTTTGTCCAGCTAGATTTTTAAAAATAAGCATTAGTGAATACTGCTGGCTTTTAAGGCTATAATTATGAAGAATGAAACAATTTCTAAAGATCTGATTTTAGAAAATACAATAAAGTTTGAAATTTAGCAGTTTCCATTCCATAGTTATTCTACCATTTTTATTATAATCAAAATGAACACAACTTAAAATGAAATTTCATACATTTAATAAGAAACTATTTTTAAATTAAGCTGAAATTTATTCTCTAAAGATTCTGAGTAACTAAGGTCATTTAATAAGCAATTCTTCTGATCAGTTGGAAAATTATATTTCATGACTTCAAAAATTTCACACCAATTTATCCTTTAGTCAATATAGATACAGGATAAAGTCCTCTGGTTTCTCTCATTCACTGGTCAAAGTGATCTGACAATGATTTATCTGAGCAAAGTGTAAACACAATTTACCCACTAAAGTATGTTCAAGTTTTGCAAAGCTCATTTTCCATGCCTGGTGACAATATTATTCTACTTTAGCACTAACACAAAAGAACTAAATAAAATAATACATGTTTTTTCTTGATGTATTTATATTTATATATACAGAAATTCCAATGTTAACCCCAAATAAGAAAAGCTAAATATTAGTCTTCAGAGTAAAAAAGAATTTCACCTTAACTTGAAAATGGTAGAATTAGTGACATCTGGTGGAAAACACAGGAGTTATAATGCAGCATTAGATAGCTATTCTGATCTTTTGTGTAAATTCAACATAAATTTTATATAAGCAACTAAAAAATGGAAGGTAAAGAATTCTAGAAAGATGTCTTAGTTTTTTTTAGATATCTTAATTTGTTAATAATTTTTGAGTCTATGTTTCAAAATACATAGGTTAATGAACATAGGTAAGCAGTGCATTCCAATAATAAAAGATGTTTATCTAATATGTATGTTTATATGGTGAAAAGCAATAGAATTTATGGACACTTTACAATGTTTTAAGTCTCTTTTCAATGTGTCACATGCTAATGAACCTTCCTTCTTCTCAAGCTTTTAGATCAAAATTTTCTACAAGGTGTCCTAAAAGCAACTAAAATTATCCAGTTGTGCTACACAAAAAATGGAATTGAAATAAAATCAAGAGACATTCAATTTGAGATACTGTGTGATGACAATGATGTTTTGTATGTGAGCCTGAAAAATTACAAAACAAAATGCTTTGAGCTACCAAAACAGCATGCTGTGATCTAATAACACTGTATATGGTTTGAAAACTAGAATTCTTGGGCCAAATCCAAGCCATCTAGTTTTTGTTGTTGCAACACAGCCATGCTCATTCATTGACATAATGTCTATAGTCGCTTTCAACATTCATTCATGGACGTATTGTCTCTGGTTCCTTTCAAACTATAATGACTGACTTAAGTAGAGAGATGTAAGAGAAAATATGAAGATATGCCTGTAAACCCCAAACTATGTGCAATCTGACCATCTACAGCTTCTCAATCCTTAATCTATTGGGTGTCTCTCATCAAACATCCAGATGGCCCTTCTCTCTCACTGCCACAGGAGAATATAGCCTTCTACACCTGCAGTTCTGCATTCCTGGATTGAACCAACTTCAGACCGTATTTTTAAAAATAGTACCTGTACTGAACAGGTAGACTTTTCTTGTCATTATTCCCTAAACAGTTCAGTGTAAAAACTACATAGAATTTATGTTGTATTAGATATAAGTAATCTAGAAATGATTTAAAGTAGGTGGGAGGATATGTATGTGTTATATGCAAATACATTTTATATAAAGGACCTGAGCACCTCCAGATTCTGGTATCTGTAGGGGTCCTGGGTTCAAGCCCAAGGAAACTTAGGGAACACTAGACTATTTGGGCTCACTGATGCCGTCTTGGTGTGGCCACAGGACTTGACCAGTGGAACGTTGCATAAGTATGACTTTTCAAGCTAAGCCTACCATCCTGGCTAACCATTGTCCCTCCAAACGTAATATGAGAACAGAACTACTAGAGCTGACCCGCAGACTTAGACAAGAAAAAAAAGCGTATTGTTGATATCCTATGGTTTTTTGCTATGCAGCAAAAGCTAACAAATACAAGATTGTTAAACCTCTGCCTAAAACAGTCTGCCAAAACATGTATGCACACTTCAGGAAAAGAAAAATCTTGTATAATTATTTTAATACTTTTATCTATGGTGGACCCTAAAGCATATCATGTGTCACAGAAAATCCACCAACTTGCTGGCCCTTACAGAGACTGAAAATGCATGTGCAGCAATCTTAATGGACCAAAATTACCCAAGTAGCAGTTCGCTGTACTAGTCTGCAAGGTAATGGCCACCAGTTTGAGCACCTCTTACAACTATAGAGGCCAAAGGTAACTTGGATGAATCTTATAATGTCACAATAAATTTAGTATTAAAATATTTGTACCAATTTTTCTTTTCCTGAAGTGTACATACTTTTTGCCAAACTGTTTTCCCATGGAGGTTTGACTTCTCTGATTGAAGACACTTGAAAGATCCTGACCAAGTGTGGTTTAGTCCCTTCTAGACTGTTTCAAATCAACTAGAATATTTCCTTTTTCTACCTATGGGAAGCAAAACTGAGTCAGAATCAGGCCTGACCTAGAGATCCATCATATTGTCTCAGAATGTTCCCTTTTCTATGCTTATCATGGTATGAAGGCTAGTCACAGTTCGACTGCTAGTTTAAATGTCTTCTTCCTGAGCTGAGCCTCAAGGAGGTGGGAGGGACAAGGGCAACTGGAGGCACAGACCAAAGCTTTTCTGATCTAGCTTTACACATGAAGCTCACAGTTTGACTCCTTACTCAACTGTAAAATGTGTACTCCTTAATTGTGTACACATTTAATGTGTACTCCTTATGGGGTAAAAGAAATAATGGCTCCTCAGAAATTTCACAAGAGTAAATAGGTAACATGTATATGACATAAAATAATCTAAGAATTTAACCCTTAGCTAGGGTGAAATGACCAAAGTATAAGCTCCACTGTTAAAAATGTAATTTCACAGAATTTAGTCTTACATCTCAAATTGTTAGATTGTAAACAAAACTTTTCATTGTCACTTTTCTTAAAATCATCAAGCTAAATAATATTAGCAAACCATTCGCTTCAGAAAGGTATTCGGGGTCTACAAATTTGTCAGAGAACCTCCGAGAGCTGTCCTCCTTCTTATGTGTTCAGTCTTCCTTTGATGCTCTATACCAGTAATATTCTACCATGGAGAGATTTTTCCACAGCCAGTTTTTGTTTCCAACAAGAGTCCAGCTAATGCACTACTAGTACCATATAGGGAATCGAATTGCAGGAAACAGACTATATGGCAGCTCCTACTACTAAGATTAATATTTAGATCCAGAGCATTAATTTCTAGACTTAATTCTTTAAGTACAGAGAACTTAGTACTATAAATAAATCACAAATGGTAATATTAAGATGGATTTGTTTTTGTAGTTTGTCAAATAACTGTCATTTAAGTGTTACCAGTAATATGCAAGAATGCTGTTATTGGTGAGTTTCTTGGGGAGAAGGGTGAATCACATTTTATTATTCCCATTAGCAAAAAGGCATTCGATGCTTTTGAAACAGTCACTATTTTCTGTATTTTAAAACATATCTCCTGAAGAGAAACAGCACTTTCATCTCCCTATTTTCACTGAAGCTCTAGTTCAGCTTTCCTTTTCAACCTCAATTTCAAATGTCAGAGATTATAAACAATCCAAGAATTCAAATGTTTTAATCTTAATAGCATACATTTTACACTGAACTTTATGTTGTCTGAAACCTAGATGTGACAGTACCTAATTCAACATTATTTCCATCCATGCATAAATAGTTCTTATTAAGGAAAAAAAAAATTTTGCTGTTTTTGTAGTTTACAATAACCATAGGCTACTAAACTAAAACCAAAATGGATCAAAGATCTCAATGCTAAAAACAGAAAAATCTGCTGTAAGTTAAAATAGGTAAAACTTCAAGACACAGGTATGGGCAATGACTTTCTGAACAGAATTCCAAAGGTACTATAAATATTACCAAGATCAACGAATGGGATCATTATCAAATTTAACGTCTTCTGCACAGCAAGGGAAACAAGCAACAGAGTGAAAAGAATCTACAGAATGGGAAAAGTTTTTGCCAGTTATTTTTCAGACAGAGGACTACGATCTAGAATAAAGAACTCAAAAAAAATTAAGACTCTAAAATACAGGATCCAATCAAAAAATGGGCAACTGAAATGAGTAGATACTTCTCAGAAGTACAAATGGCCAATAAACACATGCAAAAATGTTCAAAATCAATGGCAATTAGAGAAATGCAAAGTATAAAAAAAAAAAAAGAAAAAAAACCCACTGAGATTCTATCTTACCCCAGAAAGAATGGCCATCACCAAGAAATGAAATAACAAATGTTGGTGAAGCTGCATGGAAAGAACACTTTTACACTGTTGGTGAGAATATAAACTAGAACCACCACTATGGAAATCAGTATGAATATTCCTCAAAAAAATAATAGTAGAAACTACTTTTGACCTAGTTATTCCCCTCCTACATATCTTCCTGAAGAGTTAAAGACATTATATTACAGTAATACATGTAAACTCATCATAATAGCTAAATCTTGGAAACAGCCTGTATGTTCAACAGATAAATGGATAAAGAAAATGTAGCACACACTGAAGTACTACTTGGCATAAAGGATAAATTTGAATCATTTGTAGGAAAATGGATGCACCTTAAATCCATAGTGTTAAGTGAAATAAATCAGACTCACGAGCTTAAATATCACATGGTTTCTCTTACATGAGAAATCCACACTATAATTAAGAGCAAAATCAAAGACAGATAACAGGAAGTTGGGAGATAGCTTGTTTTCAAGTGTGAACAGGATCAAGAAAAAGGGGATGAAAAAAATTGAGATGTGTTATGTACATTTACCAACTCCCCACAAGGAATGTAATCACTGTCATACATAATAAAAAAACAACTGAGCTGGGTATGGTGGTACACACCTATAACCCTGGTTCTTGGCAGGATCACTGCTAGTTCAAGCCTATCCTGGCCTACACAGTGAATTCAAGGTCAGCCTGAACTACATACCAAGACCCTGTCTCAAACAACAACAACAAAAGAAAAACAACAAAAAAACCCACACACGCACACAAACTTTTTTTTTTTTAAATGAAAACTGGAGAAAAAACAGCTTTTATCAAGAACTCAACCAACAAGTGCTGGCGGAGCTGTAGGGAAAAAGGTACCTTTCTCCACTGTTGGGGGGAATGTAGATTAGTCCAACCACTCAAGAAATCAGTATGAAGACTCTTCAAAAAACTAAAACTAGAGGTTCCATTTGACTCACCTATTCCTCTGCTTGGTATCTTCCTAGAAGAACTAAAAACCTCATACCAGTGAGATGTATACACAACCATGTTCATAGCAACACAATTTGTAATAGTTAAGTCTTGGAAATAACCCAAATGCCCAACAACTAAGGAATGGCTAAAAATGTGGTTTTTCTACACAATGGAGTACTACTCTACCATAAAAAAGGATAAACTAGAGTCATTTGTAGGTAAATAGATGCACCTTGAGAACATACTCTTAAGTGAAATAAATCAGACACTCGTGAGTACACATCAAATTGTTCCTGTGATATGAGAAACTATAAGTGTACATAAAAACAAAGAGGTATAATAGATATTAAGTAAAAGAAAGATAATATTCAAGAGAAGAGAACTAGAAAGGAAGAACAGGAAAAAGAAGGAAGAGAAAAGGGAAAGAAAGGGGAAAGGGAAAAAATGGAAAAATGTAAATAAATCTGCTGTAAATAAGGAAGGGGGAAACGGAAGGGAGGGGTGGGGAAGGAGGGGAACCAAGATACATCATGTACAGGTACAAAATAACCATGATAAATGTGATCATTATGTATATAATGTACCAATACATGTTCTTGGTTTAAAAAAAATAAATAAAATAAAATAAAATGAAAACTGGAAAAAACCCTCCTGTAAAAGATCTAAATCTTCAGAAAGGCCAAGATCTTATTTCATTCATCCTGGCACTTTGCATATATCTTGCACATTAATAGATGCTAAAAATGTAACACTGCATGAGTAGATACAGACATGTACATCTACCTAGCAATGAAGGTTAAATGAGTCAACAAGTATAAAGAGCCTAGAACAGTTTCTAATAGCAGTGTTTTAATTGATTATGAAATAAATAAGATTTAGAATAGGGATTATAAAAGTTTTATAAGTTTATCTCAAAATCACCTTGGAAAAACAGGTGAGAACTCAGTAGAAAGAATATAATGATAAAGAGTATTAATAAAGGCAAAGAAATAAGCCTCGTGTTTAACTACATAAGGAAAACTAGGCTGACAATGAATCTAAGAGTACAGAAAGGTACTACAACCAACACTTTCTAAAATGAACGAATAGCAAACGACATCTGTACCTCTACAATAATGCTTACTGTACATTTACCTTATGAGATGAAGATACAATAAAAAATTATCCAGAAGACTGAAAGTACTTCACAACTATTCAACTTGGTATAACTGTAGGCTCTAAAACCTAGTACGCATAAGAAATCACTTGTTATACTGAATCCATTTTACCATTTATCTGTTAATACCACACAAATATCAAAATATTTTAAGACAAATTTAAACCATACAGATTTACTTTATTTCATCATTGTCACTTAAAGCTTGATTTTAAAAAATATTAAAAAAATTTAAAGAATTCTGTATTACAAGAACTAGATAATACAAATATCCATTGCTTTATGGGTTCGAGTTATATAAATTAAAATCAAATAATTACAAATTTTTTCAATGTTGGAACTATACAAGAAAATGACAGAAAGACCCAATAAAGCAATACTTCATTACTTTCAGGATCTAAACAAGGTTCTGAATTTTCACTTTGCTTGCTGTTTTATATTCAAATATCTTTCTATCCAGCTTAATCGTTTGACCAAAATGAGTTAGCAAAGTAGCTTTGTATCAAGATTTTCCATCTACAACCACCACCTTCAACGGAATTCCCATTACAATGTTGATGAAATGTACTGGTTCCTCATGAACAATGTGCAGTGTGGGCATTAAGTTAACCCTATGGCAAGTCAAACAGGCACTCCAAAAACGGAACAAATATGCACAGCTCATTGAAGTATAATGTTGGTTTTTCCCATCTAAACATTAACCAATGAAATAAAACATCAACTATAGTTGACTTAGTTTCAGGAAAACCATGTTTGAGATTTTTCCATTACATTACTTTGCTCATCCCACTCTCAGTCATTGACAGGAATTTTGTAGGCCACCATGCTATTTACTTTGTGGATGGTGGTAGTAAATGAACGAAGACGCACTTCCTCAGAATTGGTAATGAACTGTGGTCCCGACTCTTCCCATTTTTCAGGTACAACCAAATCTTTGTCTGTATAAATCAGGAGGTCAAATGAACCTAAAGTAGGGAGAAGATCATTAAAATTCTCAGAAGTAAAACTACTCTCTCAATCTCTCTCAGTAGGACATATTTTGAACCACACATTGTTAGAAAAGATACTTTGGCCTGGTTTCGAATCACTAATTTGTTTTCTTCAACAGAAATTTTAGTGCAGAAAACATATTCTTTTATTTTAGCTTACTACATGTTCAAGGTTTTGTTAGGGAGAAAAACTACTAAAAATAAAATAAGCATATTTTCACATGAGAAAATATGAATACCAGCCACCAGAATACTAAGGCCTTAGTTCTGTTATTGCTGTATTCCAGTGTCCAGAATAGTGCCTGGCACATAGTGGGCATCTGGTAAATATTTGATGAATGGAGTAATTCAGATAGAAAAACAAGACCCAACAATGTCTATAGTTGTATTATATAAAATAAAAGTAGTGAAAGGAACTACAGCACATCAAAATGTTTAACAGTGTTTTGAAATACTTTTTCTTTACTTTTCAGTATTTCCAAGTTTTCTAGACTACATGTTATTTTGGTTAAGATAAAAAATTAATAAAGGGATAATTCTTAATAGAGTACCTTAGTCTTTTCCCCGGTAATTTAAATCACAGAGAAGTTACATAATACTTACAAGAAACTTCTAATAGTGGAAGAAATGTCACTGTAGCTGTGATCTGTCTGATTACAGAACGAATCTCATCCTGGATAGCTTTTTGAGACTTTTCTCTAGGAGCACTATCAAAACAAAATAAAACAAAATAAAACAAAACAAAAAACCCACAAAACACAACAACAAATCAGTTAATTCATTTTAGATTTTAGTAAGTTATTTAAATACTTCCAAAATCAAGTAAGTCATGCATTTAAATAAATTTTAAAATAAGTGAATAAAAGTATCCTAAGGACTTACACCTTCATAGGTATAATACATCTTTATTATTTCATTTCTCCCTCTAATCATCTTTTAGGGCTGGTTTTAGTATCAGGTCATTTAATATGAAATGAACAGAAAATATGCCAAATGCTTTAATTTAGGAAAATTTCAGTATCTCTTAAAAATAGGTACCTAAAATATTTAATTGGCATAATCATTCTGACATTTTTAGTAATTCCTGAATATCTAATTCCCTATTGGCTCAAATAAAATATTAATTTACAATATCATATCATTTTTATAAGCTGAAGTTTTTCTAAAATAGATCAACAAGTTATGAAGCAAACTACATTTCATTATAAGAAACGCTTGAGTTTACAGAAAAGCTTGCCTAGGACAACACTAAACATTATATTATGATGGATAGTTCCTACCTAAGGAGTGTATAACCTTCAGAAATTTACAAAATGTCTTAGGTAGTACACGGCACTCAATGAAGTACAGCAGAGCTACAGCTTAAATTGGAACACAATCTAGGATCATCCCTTACAGTTAAAAGTACCTTTGAACAATGGATTAAATGGCCCACCCAATATACCTAAATGTATATTTTTGCATAAATCATGACATACTAAAGTGAGCACAGGAATCTTCCACAGAAGACTGAAGAAGAAAACATACTTTAGAAACTAGGTATGAAACTAGTTCAATATAATTAGAACTCATGCAGCAATAAAGTTCTGAAAAAAAATCAAAGTGGGAATACTTTAAATCATACTTACCTGTCATCTTTTGCAGTCTTGTCACACTCAATATCAAACTGCCATCTTTCAAGGACTTCACCACTTTCAATATTTGAGATGACTACCACAAGTTTCTGAACCGAACACTTGTACAGCCAATCTGCAACACGTTAACGATGCAATTTTATGGTCCAATGCTTTACAAAGTCAATCTCTTCTCAGTCCTATTTCCTATCCTCAGTAAATTCCCACTACTGCTATTGCAGACCTCCTCTCACATGCAAGGAACTTGCTCTATTAATAATCTAGCTTGTTCTTATACTGTCAGTATCAGTAGTGGTATATACTGGGTGCTGAAGACAGTCATGAACATAGGGTACTTTCACCTTAAGAGCATAGTAGATGGGCACTCATCTAACCATCACACCAACAAATTGAAATTATAATTGTGATATTCACTTTGAAGGGACAGGTAGTAAAAAGAGAGAAAAATGTGATATGGGGAGGTGAGAGAAAGATTACATTTAGCTTTAAGGACTTATGCCACTGAATACACAAAAAAAGAAAAATGTAGCCTTTCAAAAAACGATGAAAATGTGACCAGAGGATTGAACACAGGGCAGTGCAAGTGCAACAAATAAACAGAGAACGAGCTAGGTAACTTCATCAAAATGGGGGCCATGTGACCCAAAGCCACATGGGTCAAGTTAAAAAAGTTATACTTCAGGAGCCTAGGAAGATACTACTGTGTTTGAAGCGGGTTTTTCCAAGTTTCTGATTTATACTTCTCGTTGGACAGTTAAGTTATTTTTTAAAAAGGTACCAGTTTTGGAGATGATACTCAATTTTGTTTTTTTACTCTGCTGAGTATGAAGTATCTCTAGAACAGTACATAAAGATAAAGCTGCTAGACATACAGGTCTGAAATAAGAGACTTGGGGTAGATAAAGTTTATTGAGTCAACTCAATACAAAAGTTGTTAGTGAAGCTTAAATGTATCAAAGATAACATACATAGACTATAAAGACAGAAGAGGGCTCCAGAATGAGCCCTAAATTAATCTTGGAATTGGATAGCATATTCAGAAAAGAGTCAAAGTTTCTGCAAAAAGATAACAAAAACATTCTTAGCTTGTGGGCAGTACAAAAACAGCCTATCGTATTCAGTCTGTGGGGCCTGCCGATTACGCCACATATTGACAACTTTTTATTATCCTGAAAAGACGACTGGGTAGCAATCTCAAAGAGATTTAGGGTGGGTAGCAATTTGATCTTTTACTATAATTTAGAGATGAACCCAATGGGAATAATTAAAAGCAAAACAGAGAAGTAAAAAATGGAACAGGAGGATAAAGTCCTTTAAAGGCTAGTGTGAATGGGATTCAAACAAAATGAACAATTTTACTTTGCGGAGAGCAATTCCATCTTAACTAAAATAAAAAGTTAAATGAGATCTAGATACACATGAAGTGAAATGTCACTGGAGACAACCCAAACAACTAGAACCTTGAGTAAGTCTTCCTTCTCCACCAAATTAAGATGCACACATAGCTGCCCAGAGGTTCCAGGCCAAATGATCCCATTGGTGCAGCCCTATGAATGACTATGGGTGATTTTGCCCCAGTCACTATTCTGACCTCAACTCTGGGAAAGTGGGCTGTTCCTGACAATGTGTTTCTTGTTTGCACTTAGGAATGAAGGTCTATCTCCACATCCTCACAGAGAGCTCACCTTGCTATCATGACAGCAATGATCTACAAGAGCTGAAATTTTCTTCATCTTAATCTAAGGATGGCTCTAGACTCCAAGTACAGAAAATGAATAAATCATGTTAACAATATACATTCTCAAACAGGTAATGGAACACCATCATAAGTATGTAAAAGTCCAACTGTTTCTTCTGGACACATTAACTGCAAAAGCCATTACTAAGGGGACTTGATGGAGACTTTTTTTATCCAAATAAGATTCCTAACATCAACTATTCAGCCCATTTAAAATGTAGTAGGGGAAAGACAAGGTTTCTTTGAATTTATATTATCTGCTCCCTCCCAATTGAGAATCACTATATTTGAAACCGTGTTTTTTCTTTAACACTTGTAGGTAAAGAGCTGAAAAATGGCCAGTCATGATGTTAAATGTGGATGCTAGAAAATCAGCAAAACTCAAAGTATTAACAGTTAAATACCTTTTAGTTGTTCCACCACGTTATTGAGGTATTTTATGAGCTCAGGATCAGTAGTTACAAGCAAGGTGAGTCCATACTTCTGCACCCGAGTAAAGGTTTCAGATGGATATATACCACGCTGATACAAAATGCTGTTAATGCCAAATGCTGAAAGCAAAAGAAATGAAAAAGCTGTAAATGCCTAAACAAGCATTTGCATGTCTTGCTGAAAACAGAGTAAATACAAACGAGCATTAAAAAGCCTTAAAATCTTGCTGCCAAGAAATCTCTGCACTTTATGTTGCAAGAAAAGAAAACTGTCAAACGACATTAGCCCACCACTGCATTTTCACCTCATTGTAATCCAAGCTCAAATTCAGATTACGTGGTCAGAGGATGTCTAAACAGGCAGCTGTAATCCTATTAGCAAGGCTCTGGTCCGCTGCCCTAGCCCTCCTTCCCTTTTTCCTCTTTTTCTCCTTCACAAGTTCGCTCAGAAGGTGTAGCTGGCCTGAGGCAGCACGACCCCCCCCCCCACTCCGAGTGAGGGCGGAGTCTGGGTCAAACTGCCCCCCCCGCGACCGCCCCCTTCACACCACCAGCGGAAGCCGCTAGGGCCAGGGGGGAGGAGACTGAGGCTTGGGGGAGGGGAAGTCCGCAACTTTAAACGCTCACGGAAACAAGGCCACACCGCGAAGCCGGCCTCCCTCCCACCCGAGCAAGGTGCTGCAGGAGCCCGCTTCCGCCTCTTCCCTTCCGTTCCTCCTGTGGGGTCCCCGAGCCCGAGGCCTGGGACCGGGGCCGCCTGAGCTCAGTTATCCCCGCCTCGCGCCAGAAGACTTACAGAAAAACTCGGCCACGATTTCGGCGCTCCCGCGCAAGGTGATGCCCTGCTCCCGGGCGAGCTGCAGCGCCATGGCTAAGCCCACAGACTAAGGCCCGCGCTTCCCCGCCCCACACAGCAGCCGCCGCACACACTAAGCACTTGCCCGCCGAACGTTCGAAAATAACGACGCTCCGCGCTTCCGTCGGGCCCCTTGCGCACGCGCGCCCAGGCCCTAAACCCCGCCCCTCGCAACCTGTCTGTTGACGCAGGCGCAGTAGGTGGGCGTGCGCGGGGTATTTCCGGTTGCCTGGGGCGTGTGGGCGGGCGGAGAGGCGGCCTGAGATCCCGGTGAAAGGGTGAGGCAAGGAAAGAAAGTGAAAAGTGGTAGACTGGAGCTCTGTCTATGATATTTTGAGACTGATGTGAACTGTCTGGCGTCTGTGCCTGACGTAGTTAAGATGCAGTGCCTGTGGACCTCCATGGTGTCCAGCAGATGGTGGAAACTTCGCAGGTACTTTGGAACTTCATAGAAAAACTACAGGCGGAGCAAACGGAATGCCTGACTTCTGTGTGGGAAGCTGCTTTTCTGAGAAATTGGATTAAAGGGGCAGACCGCGTTTCTAACCCTTGTTCCCAAGTAGGGCAAAGTGGGAAATCTCCACCCAAGTGACTTTCCACCCCACGCACCTCGGTCGAGGCGGCTGGCCAGGAATAAAGAGGACCAGAAAGGCCCAGCAACACTGAAGATATTTTCAGTGAATTTTGGGTCACAAATTCAATGAGTTCATGTTAGGATGAACGGTTTTAAGGAGATTTGCACTATTAATGTTCATGTCAATTGTGAAAAAAATTAAGCAGCAAGGAAAATTACTTGAAAAGTGAACTCTGAAAAGCTATTATCTACCAGGCATACTGTTAATTGTATGAGAAACACATGAGTCTATTAGTTTTCTATTGCTGCACAACAAATTACCATAAACTGATGGTTTAAAAACAGCACCTGTTTATTACCAAAGTGCTGCAAGAAAGAAATCTGCAGAAGGCATAGTGGATACTCTGCTTAATGTCACATAGGCAGAAGTCAGAAAGCCTGCAAGTGGAATCACATCTGAGCTTCGGTGTCCTCCAACACCTGTAGTTGCTGGCCTGAGGTCCCTGTTGTCTGCTACAGTTGTTAGGAGGCCAATCTTAATGTTCGCCAAGTAGGCTTTCTTATATTTCCAGTTTCTCTGACTTTGGAGAAACCTTTATCCAAGGACTCATCTGATTAGATAAATAAGAACATGTCAGGTAATCTCCCTTTTCATGAAATTTGTGTACTCCCTCATATTCCAAGGTTCTGCCCGCACTCAAGAGGAAAGGATTCTATAGTATGTGCTCACTAAGAGCCAGGAATTTGAGGAATCATTTTAAAATTCTGCCTTGCACAGTATTGTGTATCGGATTTTGATCAAAAACGTGGGTGTAGTGGGATGACTTGACCCAGTAAATTATTTCTTACAGGATTAAGTTTCTGTATGTGTTCATCAGTTTTTAATATAAAGAATAATGGTGTCATGGGCTGAGGATTTGGCTCAGTGATTAGAGTGCTTGCCTGGCAAGCACAAGGGCCTGAGTTCGATCCCCAGCACCGGAAAAAAAAAAAAAAAAAGAATAATGGTGTCAGGACAACTAAGGAGCAAGGAAATTGGATGTCTATCACTCCTTCCACAGGGATCTTGGGCTAGGGCCAAATTCTGGCATTACTCTGGTAGATAATGGTAGTCACCTTTCTCCATGTAAAATTTACCTCCCTTTTAAAGAAATTTTATGTCGAAACCCAGCACTTTAAGAAATAATTTTTTCAGTTTCATGGTACTATGGTGCATAAATTATCTGCAAATGCGAATAATTATTACTATAACCTGAAGATTTTAGAAATTAAAAGACTAGCAAAATGTGGTTTTTCTCTTTATACAGGAAGTATTTGCAGTAATATCTGTATACCATAAGATACAAAATATTCAAGTTGAAAGGTATGTTCTGTGCCTTTTGAGTTTAGAAACTTTGTTTGTTTTAAAGAAAGGAAAGAAAATTGGAGTCTCATGGATTTGGCCTTATCTGGCTTCTGCTTGCCTTGGTGGTTCCTTTTCAGGTTTTAGTCATGTGCACCATTAGTGACATTTTGGTCAATGAGGGATCATATTTATGATGGTGTTCGTGTGAGATTGTAATAGAACTGAAAAATCCTGTCATCTAGTATTTTTACTGTACCTTCTCTATGTTTAGATGCATTTAGGTATAAAATACCTAGCATTGTGTAATATGCACTACAGGCTTGTAGCCTAGTAGCCATGTGTTATAATATAATAGTGTATCTTAAATGTGTAGTAGGTTATTCATCTAGGTTTGTATAAATGCACTCCATGATGGTCACACAATGATGAAATTGCATAACGACTCATTTCTTATGAAATCATTCATGTCATTGACTGATGCATGACTGTACTTTCCTAGTCTATTCTTTTAGCAACTTGAGACTTCATAATCTTTTCCACCTCAATTCTTTCTATAATGTGCTTTGCTCTGGCTAGAAATTTCATTCTTATCTGTTCAGATTCCTAGTCATTAAATGTTATGTGTTAAATTTTGCTTGACACCGCAGAGAGTGTAAGAATTTCAATTAAAATATTTTCAGGGCATCTCATAATGCTACTTTAGAGAATTTCTTTGATTGTTAATAATTAGGTATGATTTATATCATATTTACCCTGGTTTCCTGTGTCAAAAATCCTATCAAGTTACAGTACATCTAAAAATATATTGTCATACAGAGAGCACAACTCTGTATCTTGGAGACTTCAGACCAGGTGGTAAGGCTGGTTAAGAAGCTTGCCACACAGAGTTACAGCACTATTTATTCAGTATAAAGGAGGAAGTATTTTTACCTTTTCCATGATGAACTATTATGAGTGGTTTTTGTTTGTTTGCTTTTTATGGCAAATAGAACCATTAAGATGACTTATCTATATTGGCTTAATGTAACTGAATCATACTGTCAAGGACATAAGTATAAAGCTTAAGTTTGTTGATGAGTAGAAATAGCATTTCAGGAAATCATGACTTAGTTTTTTGTTATAGCAATATGGGCAGTTTGCCTTGGGGTATATTTAAACCGTGACTTCCACTTTTAATTTCTTTAACACTTATATTATCTAGGATAGTATTTAATAGATTCTCTATAAATATTTGTTGAATAAATGAGCATTTGAATATTTTTCTAGGAAAAATTCATGGAAGAACCTCGAACATTTTCTAATTGGAGAGCAGCTTGGATGGGTGAATGAGACTCCTTTTGGGGGTTTTGAATATCCGAGTTGACTGAACTGGAGGTACCAGAGATTTCTAAATTCTTAAGCTTGGCATATTAAAGGAACTGTTTTTTTGAAGTGTCAGTCCAGTAATGTAGAGTGGATTGTGTACAGGGCAGTCTAGTGATAGCCCTCAAATTTAGTATGTAGAATTACATAGGTATTTCGCAAATTCCTGGCTTTTATCCTCATTTTCTCAAGGCTAGTTCAGTCCAATCTAATAGTCACTAGTGACAGTTGCCACTTAGGCACTTGAAATATGCTGATCTGAATTGATATAGGCTATTGGTGTAAAGTACCAGATTTCAAAAGTTTAAAACAATGATTATAAAGTGTCACAATATGTTTTCTACTTGTTTACATGTTGACGTGATATTTTTTATGTCCGCTGGATTAAAGAAAATAGAGTAATTTCTTTTTTCAGTTTTTAAAATTGTGACTACTGAGACATTTAAAATGCATATATACTTCTATTGGATAGTGTGCTCTACACTGTAGGGTCTGGGAGAAGATGTGATGTAATGAGTACCCTAGATAAGATTCTGATCCTAGGTAGTTAGACCACTGTTTATGCAGGGCTAGGAATTTGAGAGCCTGTACTAAATAGGTACAAGAAAGATTGAATAAGAAGGAATAGATCAAAGAAAGACATTTTGAAACAAGAATTGAGTTGATGACTGATGTGGAAGAAGAATGAAATGTTAGTACAGCTAAACCAAAGTTCCAACCCTGCAATACAGAGTTGATCCACACTGTGGTAGAAAGAGCTGCCAAAACTATGTATTTATTCTTGTTCTTATTTGTCCTAATAACACTTAAGATTCTAGGAACCTTAGAAGGACCTTTCTCATTTACTTTTGGCCACTTGGTTTGACATTGACCTCATCTTCTCAGAAACATGAACACTATCTTTACAGAATGTTAGTTGAAATCTTTTCAGCACTTGAGGTTTTCGTAATATTCTTTACAATTCCGTGAAAGATTTATGTATGTTGTTTAGGGAGAGGCTATTTTGATTAGGAGAAGTGTGAAGAAAATTAAAGCAATGTGCATAGCCAAGCAAACTCATGTTAGTAAAAGATAACTGGGGAAAATGTCATAAACAAGCCTATATCTCATATTCGGGTTTAAAAAGAAATACTCATGAAATTTTCAAAAGGTAGAAACAAAAGGGATTTTTTTTCACTGAAAGTACCTCATTCATTACTTAAATAATCTTACAGATGAGGAAACTGAGGTCTCAAGTATTTACATAGTCCAAAATTCAATATCTGCTTAGTAATTTAGTAGAAAATCTAGAGTTACTGACTTAGTGTCGTCTTAAATTATATCTGTTTGAAAACATGGTGAGCAGTGTTCTTATTTTTGTAAGGTTTTGTAGTTAACTGATTTTAGGCTAAAAATTTTTATTCAGTAACCTATGATATAACTTGTCAAGAAAATGGCAGTTACTAACCATAATGAATTTTATATAGATGTGCAAATAGTTCCATGGCCAGAAGATGGCACTACTTGCATGTGTAATAATACCTTTTAAAAATTCAGGGCATGTGAATGCTTCAGTCAACATAAAATTAATTTAATGGTTTCTAAGGTGTTTGTATATGTGAAATATTTCAGAATTAAGTGTTGAATTCTAGTAGAGGGCTGTTATCCTTTTAAACATTTAGTAGATATGCACATAGACTTACTGAAATACATAAAAGTGACATTATATATTGTATTTATTGAAATTTAATTTGCATATTAATTTGTTTTTATACAGATAAAGGACATATTTTAGGTGGTCGAATCATTATTCTCATAGATTTAATGAAAGTTTTCCATCAAATAGGAGAAATTGTTTAAAAATTCTTGTCACATCATTAGAAAATAAATTTTACTTTAATTATGTTAATATTATGATTTATCATAAGTATGTCACATTTTTTAAAAACTTGGTTTAATTATTTTTGAAAGCATTATTTAGTAGTGAGAAACTTCAGCTTATTTTTTCTTCCAAAGTAACTAAAAAGTCATGTATTTAAAACTTTCAACAGGTGGGTCCCAAAACAAGGAAATTAGCAATGTTTTCAGCCACTTGCTAGAAACACCAAACACATGCCTGGTGTAGTAGTGTACGCCTGTCATCCCAGCAAATGGGAGGATGAGTTCAAGGCCAATAGTGAGTCCAAGGGCGCCCTGAAAGATACAGCAAGACCTTTGTTTCAAAAAAACAAAACAAAATCCCCCAAACCAAACACTAGCTTCCAACTGTTTTGCAAACTAACTAATTAATTGTTCCCACCCTTTTATTATTTTTGGAACTAGTCATTTAGAAAATTATAAATAGGTTAGAAAAATCTGTCTTACATTTTTCAATTGTGCAGATAGGAAGTGGAATTTTTTGTAGTTCACACAAGCATACCCTGTCAGTAGCATGAATATCTTTTGAAAAAGATTTTCTTGCTTATTCATTTTAAAAAGTCACCTTTTCTTTGAAAAACAAAATGAGTGTTAATTTTTCTAAAATTGTTAGCACAGTACTGATTGTTACCTGTATAGAAAAAGCACCCCCATCTGGAATACTTAATTTAAAAAGTTTTTTTTTTCTTACAAGTAATCCAATCTAAAATGGGCAAATTATCTGAATAGTTATTTCTCAGAGGAAGAAATACAAATGGCCAACAAATACCATGAAACAATTCTCAATACCTTTAGCCATCAAAGAAATGTAAGTCAAAATACCAGTGAGGTACTGTCTTATCCCAGTTGGAATGGCTGTTATCAAAACCAAATAACAAATGCTGGTGAGGGTGTGGAGAAAAGGAATCCATACATTACTGGTGGGAATGTGAATTATTTTTACAGTCATAATGGCGAATTGTGTGGAAGTTCTTTAAAAAACTAAAAATAGGTCTATCGTATGATCCAGCCATTCCACTCCTGGGAATATATCCAAAGGAAATGAAATCAGCATACCAAAGAGATACCTGCAGGGCCATGTTTATTGCAGCACTATTTACAGTAATTATGATACAGAATAAACCTTGGTGCCCACCAAAAGATGAAAGAATAACAAATGTGATATACATATACACATGTAGTATTATTTCACCCAAAAGATGAATGAAATCCTGTCATTTGCAACAAAATAGATGAGACTAGGGCACGTCCTGTTAAGTAAAATATACTTCACACAAAAAGGCAAATACTCTGTATTCTTTCATACATGGAAGCTGCTAATGTTGATTAGAAAGTAGAATAGTAACTAATTACTAGGTGTTGGCAAGGGGTAGGGAACAGTAAGAAAAGATGATTACTTGGATTTGGTCAGTGTATATTGTAAATATATATGGAAACATCACACTGAACCCTTTTAATAAGTACAGTTAATGTATTTTAATAAAAATAAATAATACAAAATTTAAAAATTTTGTACACACATGTTCTGATTGAAAGACAGAATGGTAGTTGAGATCCAACCCAGTGCTTGAGTTTCAACTTTGCTAATCAGTCCAGCAAAAGTAAACAAGACAGTACACTAGGAATATATACTTGTGACAGATTTGAAAGATTCAGAATGTAATTTAAAAATATGATGAATGTTTAAATTTTAAGAATATTTATTACAGTAAGAAATACATTACTATTAATCTCCCTCAAAACACTCTCCCTTGCTTGAATACATTCACCCCATCCTTCTTGGCACTTTCTGAGGCAGTTCTAGAAGTCCTTTTTCATGGGTGTCTTTAGTTGCACCCTCCTGACTGCCTTAATGTCCTAAATTGATTGAAAACTTTTACTTTTCATGGTCATTTTGACTTTGGGGAAGAGCCAAAAAATCACATAGTGCTTGTGAAAATGTAATGTTTTTATGAACTTGCCTTATTGGACAGCACTTGGCAGAGCATTCACCTCATGAAAGGACAAAAAGATTTCCAGAACTTTGGAAAGTGGTGAGAATGCCAGGATGCACGTGTTAATACGTTCGGGGCCAGTCCTCTTTACGTCTGACTCTCAACTTCAAGTCTTGCCCGGAGCCCGTGCCTGACTGCAGGGTTTCTTCATAGGACCCTGTCACTGAGATCCAGAATCCCATCTCAGACAGAAGCTGGGGGTGTGGGCCTATCTGGTTAAAACAGGCTGCAGGAGACAAAGGGGGAAATAAGATGGGATGGTGAGATTGGGCCCCAGTATTGGGCAGACTTAGACTGTCAGGCAGGCTGTGTTAGAACAAAGAGGCCATAATTTCATAGTCCTTCCAGTTGTAAGGACAGACTGAGCATTAAACTATCTAAAGACCCAAAGGAGGCGAAAGAGAGAACCACAGCAAAGGTTTCTGAAATGTTCCAGAATGTTAGGTTGTCAGCTTCAAGATATGTGATAGTTTTATAATTTGATGCTTTTATTCTGTTTTTATGTCAAAATGAGTTATAACTTTGGAAATTATATTTTTCCATTTTTGGCAAAGTGACCATTTTTAATTTTTAACTAAATATTTGGAATCCTATTAAAAACAGGTAATCAAAATGTGAAGAAAAGAAGTCCCGGTGAACAAAACTTTTAAGTTTATTGACATCATTTTAGGCAACCATGATTCTGAAGAGTCATAAACAGAATAATCATTATGACCCTCATAAATGTAACTAATTTCAGTTGTACTGTGAATTCTATTAGGAAACAAGTGCATCTTGGGTGTAAAAGTAATTTAACAGAGAAGAGATATTTTGGCAAGTATGTTTAAATTGTGGTTTAATGTAAACATGTTTGGTAGCTACTTTGATTTGTTGTATTTGATTTTTAAAAGTTGTCATTTATTTGTGAACTGCACCTTTGTGCTATGCTTCTGAATCTGGTTTTCACATTTGGCTGAGCCATTCATTACAGTGGGTGAATATTCAAAGAAAAAATTGTCATAGCATGACACCAGAAAATAACTGATTAAATAGTAATTGATACAGAAAAGGAGCAACTCTTATATGTGAATGTTCTGAACAAACTAAAAGTATATAATAATACATTTTTAAAAATCATCTGAAAGCAGACAATGCATTCTAAAATAGCAAATGCAGTACTTAGTGACCTTGAATGTGTGGCTTAACTTTGCTGGACCTTTCTTCATGTTTATAAATTAGAAGGCTTGTAGATAGTCCCAAGATTCCCCAGGTTTGGCATGGTATAATTATAATGGTACTTTTTCTGTTTTAAAGATGTGGTCTCTATTTGCTCAAACAACTTTTTAATATTATATATCATAACAGTCTGCTTTTGCAAATTAATGTTTGTATGTCATTAGTTATATCAAGTAGCTTTTGTTGCACAATGTAGTGGAACTTTAGACTATCATATATAATATATATATATCAGTGAGTCCTTTGAAATTATTAAAGTCAATCATTCATTAAATGTTTGGATTTAAGCAATGAAATAAACAGTTCATTAAAGAAAAGAAAGAGGCAAGAATGGTGGGACAAGTGTGTTTGAAAAAAGAGGGAGTATTTTGAGGGTAATTAATGGCAGTATATTTTTTATGGTAATAAAATTTTAATTGAAATATTCACTGTATATTTTGATCACCCCTCTTGTTGTATATTGAAAATGTGTTCAGAAGTGTTTGATTGGCCTCTGAAAAATAAAGTCTGGATTCTTTATATATTTTTACTTACCCATATGAACAGTTCTGCTAAGTTCTTATTGAAAAGGCTATTTAAAATTCCTGTTTCCATTTTTCCATGGAGATTGTCGTGGAGCTATATACATGGAGATGATGGATTAGTTTGTAGCATAGATTAGTTTTCCTTCTAGTGCTTTTAGGCCAAGAAGAGAAACGATTGACATTTGGATTTCAGAGAGGGTGTCACAACTGAAAAAATGACACGTGGAGGAATAAGGGGCAGTGAAGGAAGTTTTAAAGAAATGGATAAGGGGGAAATTCATGAGAAATTAATGTTATAAGAACATGCTGAGTTTGGGTTACGTGGGAAATACTATTTTTGGTAGTTTAATACATAACTCAGCACAAATAATGACTGGGAGAAAGTTATTAGGTTTATTCTTAAAACCTTTTTGGTGAACTAAGAGGAAGCCATTTGGGTCACATGGTAGATAATGGAACACTTTGGAAGTGTTTGGAAGTGTGAAGTGTAAAGTTTGGAAGTGAGGAAGAGGAGGGTATAAGATTTGTGAGAGAAATGGAAACTGGGCAAGTTGCATAAGCAATTACTGGGTCTTTGGAATTTTATTTTAGTTTATTTGGAAGAAAGAACTGGAAGACCTATAAAAACTGAAGTTGAAAGTTGGAAAGGTGTAACTAATATATCCATTCTCCTGACATCATAGAAAATAATGACATTAAGGACTCAAATGGAGAATAAGCTTTAAAAGAAACACCTCTGTTGGAAATTGAAAATATGGAAGGAAAGGAAAGTGAAAGCATAGATAAATTCTTATTTTTCTTGAAGTATAATTGAAGGATATTTCCTAGCTTCTCAATGGAGAAGGCAGCAGGTTTGGGAAGTTAGGGAAAGAGATAAGTGAAGAGTTGGAAAGAGTTTGGGGGCACTTGTGTGGAATAAGATGAGAAGTCAATCAAGGAGAAATATGTTCTTTTATATATATGTATTGAGAGGTATTTATCTCAGTTTGACGCTGTGTGTTTACAAGAGGTTAAAAAAAGAGCATTTATTTAGCAGGTGAATGTAGTGGGGGGGTCAGTAAGCAAAAATTACTGCACTTGAACGATTACAATATAAGGACCAAGGGAATATATACAGTCTTTGCAAGGTGAATTTAAAAATACCTAGGGGAATATTTCTTGAAGGACATAAAACTCACACTGTGCTTAGAACTTCGTCTGGTAAAGGTGGATGTTTTGGTGGAAATGGTTATTAGTAAAAGTTTAATGGAGAACATGAAGTCCAGCTGAACCATGAAGAAAAGATAAGAAAAAAGCCTTTTCATGTGTAAATGTGTAGAGAGGACATTATAGGCCTAGAACTTAAAATCAATGCCAGGAAAGTGTGGAAGCATCAAACTAACTCACTTTTCTCCTGGGACAGAGTCTTCTTGCAATCAGATCACATCACAGTCCTTTCCATAGAAAGCCTTGTGACAGGCTTAGAGTTTGGAGTCTTCCCAGGAGACATCAGAGAGCCACTGAATTTTGAGATAATATCCCTAAAGTAGTGTTTTAGTAACATTATCACAACAAATGTGAAGTACAGATTGAAAAGGTAATACTCTAGGAAGGAAGCATTAAAGACCTCACTATTTTCAGTATCAGTGCAAACTCCAATGAGTGATGCAGTTACCAGGAAAAAAAAAGAAAAACTCTTGATTTTGTCTTATTATCTTAGATTCATCAATTTTCCACTTTTTCTTATCTTCTGGTGCCTTTGATTTTTGGTCTTCTTTAGCTGCTGTCCTTCCTTTGGCATTGTTTAGTCTGTTTCTATTGATCTTTTGTATGAGCTTTCTTGCTCCTGTTTAGACTTTATTCAGAGAGTAGACATGCACACTGCAGTCTCACCATAGAGAATTCCAATAAACTCATGGCTTTTGTCATTCAGTTCTAATGTTACTGATATGTCCCAGTTCCTAATGTTACTGATATATCCCATAATATTTGCTAAGCTTCAGTAGTTTCTAATGTTAATAAGTCCTATTCTATTGCATAAGCTCAATAAATTGTTGAGTTTTCCTGGTATTAGGATTAAGATAAACATTAGATTTTAAGTCTTGTAACCTTGTAAGTTTCTTACCATTTTACTACTTTTGCTCAATTTTTGATTAAATCTGAAAGCCTTTAATATTAAGGTCAAAACTCATGTATATTAATTTGATCTTTATGCTTTCTTTGAAACAGCAAAATGTTGCTATTCATTTCTCTCTGGATAAATTGTTTTCCTATTTAATAAATAATCTATTTCTGTCTTCTCTTATAGTGAGTTAATGTCCAAAAGTAATGGATATTAAAATATATGAAGTTAAATACATATGGGATGAAAAAATCCACAGAAATCACTCTTAGTTCTGGAATATCAACATATCTACACACAACATGTTTTCTGTATTATTTGAATCTGTAATAACTAGTAAGTTCCTATAGTTTTAAATATCTCAAAAATATTTTTAAGTTAAAGCATTAGAAAGTATAAATTCTCCATAATTAATGCATAATACAAGTTGTCCCAAAGGCACCAAGAAGTCTAAGTAGTAAATTTGACTTTTTAATTATATATGTGATATTTTATGAATTATTCAGTCCTGTGCTTGTGCTTGATCGCTGCTACTTGAAACACTTTTCTTCCTTTTTTCTTCCATGAAAGAGGACAATCAAGCTTGGTTTTATTGTGAGAGTTCAAGAAGGGGTGAACAAAAGGATAAAAAGTCATCATTCTGGAAAAATGAAGTATTCGAGAGTTCAGTTGGAATAAGCTATCTTAAAATTTTATATAGAAAATTGTATCTAACTTAATAATTAACATGATATCTGATGTATTATGTAAACACAGCCTAATGTTTCTTACAGTTTTTGAATAACCACTTTTTCCAAGCATGACAGATTAAGTGAAAACAAATGGGTTGAACAAACCCGAGAGGGGTTGAGAATATGGATCTGTGTGGAGGAAGAGGGCAGTACTTCGGGGAATCGCAGTTTATATGAGCATCTGGGTCTTGTGTCAGGTTTTGGATGGATGATCTGAGTCTGATAGATTGGTGAATAGGATTAACAAAGGTCTGGTTGTCAAAAGCTAGGAAGAAAAATGCAATTAGCCACAGCAATGAGATGATGTCTGTGTTTGGGGAAAAGAATGATACCTAGCTGGTAATAGAAAATACTGAAATGATACCATCAGCAAAAAGACCGTGTGTGTGTGTGTGTGTGTGTGTGTGTGTGTGTGTGTGTGTGTGATATAGTCATTTTAACCAAGTGGGGTATCAAAAAGAAAGTCATTTCTTAGGGAATGTACCTGCTACTGAAGAAATGACCTGATGTACTCAGTAAGCTTAACTCATAACATCATAATTTCACCAATCTGACATTTGCAATACTTTTTTGTATTTTTAAAAATTAGAACTAAATAAAAGTACGCTGGAGTTTAAAAGAACTTTACTCTTTTGTTCATCTCATTTTTTCCCCCTCTACAAACCATGCTGTCCGGAGTAGAGAACCATATCTAATCTCCCAATTAGGTCAGGCCCCAGGATAATCAATCTCCTTAACAGCAGATGCCTTGTTTTAGCAAATGAATGGTTGGTTTCAAAAGCAGTATTGTGTTGAGAGAAGAGTGCAGTTGGCATGTGTGATTAGAACTCTTTTAAACCCCCCAAAATGCTTCTGTAGATTGTTTTATGCCTATACTTTTTGAACCAAAGTAAAGGCTGTAAATCTCCATCTTGAAGTGAACATAGTGGGGACTTTATACAGCCTGTGAGAACATCTACATGCATATAAATGGAATTATTTGAAATTCAAATTTTTATGTTCATTTGAATTGATCTGTGATTTTGATAAGGTCTGAATTGAATGTGTCAAGCTTTAGTAGGTGAGCTTTAGTAGGTGAGTTATTAAGTATATTCCTTAATAACTTCATTATTAGAATAGCATTGTTTAAACTAAAAACATGATAGGTTGATATGATTCTGGTGTTTGCCTAGTTTGGACTACCTTTAAAACTTTCATTGTTTGGATTACCTTTGAGTTAGTTTATAAATGCCTTCATATCTGAGGTCTTTTCAGTTCATATTTGTCTTGTATGGAAATGCATAGTGTTTGAGACAACTTTGAAATCAAGAAGCAATAGAGATATAAACAAATGAATACTAAGCCAAAACTACTAACTTTATTTTGCTAGCAATTCAGCTTATTAAATCTAAAATAAATAGAAAAATAGTTAAATAAGTTTGAATCTGTTAAAACCTTAAAAACCTATAATGAAGGGCTCCATAAATAGTTTTTGATAATTGTTATTCAAAGTCTGGTTGTTGGAACTTGTCAGTGATACTTAAAGTAATATACTAAATAATTCAGGAGGCCCCATAAATCCCTATTTTCTATTTTAGGAGAGCAGATTACATTATCAAAAGTGTCAAGTAGAAATAATTTGCATGGTAGAGGAAAAAAACATGATTCATCAAATTACTCTGGGGTTTATAATTTCAATTTTATCGCATAAATCAATTCTATCAGTTTTTCATCCTTTCTTAAAAGTTGTTTTAATGTACCAAATCTATGGAAAGTTAATATTTCCTATAGTGAAGGCTGATAAGACATCTGAGGAAGAAATAAAACATGATCTTTAAAAATTTTTCTACTAATTATCAATGATTCAGCTTATGTATCAGTGAAAGTATGAGATTACCTTTTAAGTGAGATTTTGAAGCTAAAGTGGTAGATAAGGTAAGATAATTACATATCTATACAAAATTTTGAAAATACATTCTTAGTAACAAACCAAAAAAAAAGAAAACCGAGACAATTCTCTTCTACTTATTCTACTGTGTAACAATAGGTAAATAAGTCCTCTAATATTTTTAATTGGAAAAGAGTTTGATGTACAGATCTTTTACTCAGCTACGTTTTAGATTCAGAACTTGATTTAAATATTATAGTGTGTAAGGCAGTTCCCATTTGATTTAATGAAGCTAATATTCGGTTTATACAGTAGTTTTTGGCATATTCCAGGATTTTCAGAATCTAGATATTTCCAAACTAAAATTCTGTCTTGTCATGGAGTTCTTGAAGCTAAATTTATGTATGTGTTATTTCTTCCTTACATACACAGGCGTGAGTGCACACGCACACACACACACGATATAATACAGAAAAAAATCTGAAAGAAATAAGCCAAGATACTATCTTTGGGTTGATAAGTTTAAGTGATTTAAAAATCTTCATTATAGACATACATTTTATGATAGTTTTATAAGTAGAGAAAAATAGAGCTATTTTTAGTTTGAAAATACATATACATTATAATTCCATCATAGGTGTTATATTGTTGGCCAAAAATTTTTTCATGACCTAATGAATCTCTGTAAAAACCTGCAAGGGAAAATAGCTTTCTCTCTCGCTGGCATTACTAATTTGGCCATGGCAGTGATAGGAACTACTCAGGTGATGTTACAATGTAATAACTGTGAAAAGTATGTTGTGCTTAAATCTTCTTAGGTGTAATCTAAGAAACAAGAAAAAAGTAAACAAATTACACCTATCCAGGATTTTAGAATTCCTTTACTGTCTTAAAAATTATTGACCACCAAAGAGCTTTTATTTATACAAGTTACATCTATTGATATTTCTTGCATTAAAAATTGAAATTGAGAATTTAAAAAAATATATTTATTTACACATTTATTTAATAATAATGAAAGCACATTCAGTTGGTTGCAATGTGCCATTTTGGTTCAAGTCTGAAGAAAATTTGGATTTGCACAAACATGTAATTAGAAGAAGGAGGACCATTTTAATAACTTTTTTAAATGGTTGTAGATATTCTCCAATATCACATTAATTCTCAACAAGTGACAATTTGTTAAAGATAGTTTTGTTGTGAAATCTGAAATCTTACAAACTTTTAAAACTTTTGAACTTAACCTGTTTCTCCAGGAAGATGTCTAAAAACAGTGTAAATTTTACTTGAAAAATATAATATTCCAATCAACAAAACAATCCCAAACAGATTCTGAAGGGTATTTTAATACTTTGATTTTCATCAATGTATTTTCCTAAATATTCAAGAACCACATAAATTGCTGATCCTGATTTTTGAATTTTTAGATAAATTGACATTAAGGATTGTTATTTATCACATAAACTGTCTCTTAGAGCCTTTCTTTTTCATCATTTTGAAGGTAACTTGAAGTATATTAACTATGCATATGTGAACAGCACAGGAAAAATGTTTGTTCTGTGGTATTCTAGATGTGTGTCATCCTTGTAAGTAAAACAGAAAATATTTTCTAAACAAAATCTTTGCTTGAGCCTGAGAACCGAAATATTGATTTCCAAAAGAAAATGTTTGTTTCAGTAGTAAATATTTACGCCCCAAACTGAAGCCAAAATACACATTTCATGACATTCATATGATATGTCAGACATTATTAAAAATAATTCAGATATGCCCACACATGACTTTTGATGATGTCTCTTTTGCTTGTAAACATTTGCACAAAGTGTCTGGACAGTTAACTGATTATAAAAACTCTTTAAAAATCCCAGTTTTTCAAAATTGAGGTATGGTTGTTTCAGTACCAGATCTCCTGTTTTGAATGACAAAAGAGGTAATGTCTTCTTTACTCACAGGTCAAATAGTCTTTCTAGAACATGTGGCTCTCATATATTCATGATTCTAAGAATACCATCCTTTGTCCTCTGTTACCATCCAAGAAAAGATCAGATTCTTCTATTGTGCACGCTCATCCCTGCTACTTTGGATGCCACCTTGGATCCTTCTCATTGTATTCATTGTGGCTTGAAAGTATTTATTTGTACAGTCAGCTAATTAATGTCTGCGTCCCTCAGGAGAGACAGAGGGAGACAGAAAGAGAGAGAGACATGGGGAGAGAGAGAGAGAGAGAGAGAGAGAGAGAGAGAGAGAGAGAGAATGAGAGAGAACACAAGTATCACCAAGAGAAGGAACTGGCGTGAACAAAGGTAAAGAATCTGTAATGGGACCCAGTTTGTGGCTAGGTCAGATTGGCCTTCTCCAGAAGCATCTCTGAGGCCAAGACTTGATGGAAATAGTCCCTAAAATCAACAGAAAAGTGAAAAGTAAGACCAAGAAGAGAAGGAAAGCTCGTTAGTGATTAAGTTTTCAGTGTAGGCAACTGGGATCCAAGTAGTGTACCAGAAGCTTCTGGGGGTTCCGCCCAGGAAATGTCCGAGCCAGCTTTCTTTGCCACTCTATGTCCAGGACCTAGCACACAGTTAGACACGTGATAACACTCTATTCTAGCTGCTGAACAGATGAATAAATGAATACTGATGAGCATTTGAGTACTTTAAATGCTCCAGAAAAATTTCCTGCACCTTTTTACCTCTGTGCTTCTCTGTTCTTATTAAAATTGTATTGTGCTGGCTCTCAGTTATTTTCTTTGTGTTTTTTCATAGCCATGGTTATTTCATTCTTGTCTTCACCCATGGTTTTTTGTTTTGATCTCAAGGTGCTTAAATCAATGCTCAAGGCAAGTTCTGTCTTGCCCTTTACAATTTTTCTCTTTTACTGATTTTCTTTCTATTAGCCATAACATCTATGATAAATCTAAATCTCTAATCCCAGTATCTCTCTAACTGTGATTCTGCATCTTACAAGTATTTTCCATACATTTCAACCAGCTGCCCATCCTTGGAAACTCACATATTGGTCTATGAGTAAAACATTATCTTTCTTTTCTTTTTTTGGAAAACATCATCTCTCATACTAATTTTGTTATCTTTTTGTGCTTGCCTACATGTCTTCTGTCTCTCCCTCCCCCACCTCTCTTCTCTCCCTCTCCCTCTCCCGCTTTTCCTCCCTCCCTCTCTCTCTTCACTGCTAGAGACCAAATCCTGCACCTCTCACTTGCTATGTAAGAGTTCTACTGCTGACCTTCACCCCTAGTCCTTTATAATCTCTGTATGTTTGTAATTCTTCATAAAATATGTTAACTCTTCAATTCTTTCAGTGCTTATAAAGTCAAAGCTCTTCATCTAGGAATTCAAGACACAATCTAATCTTGCCATATCTTTCTAATGTCATTGGAAAATGTCTCCTACATACATCTGCCCTTGACAGCAGATCAGCAGAGTCTTTGACTGTGTTTGACCATCTTTCTCCGATAATGTGTCCTATGCACTTCTTATCACAGGTACCTTGGCTGCAGTATTGCCTTTAGCCCAGGGACAGGATAATTTGGAGGTGCTATAAATATTACTGATAACACCCCTTAACAAGTGTTGGTCATGAATTTACCCAGCTTTCATTCCCCTTCAGGTGGAGCCCTCAGAAGCTGCCAGTGTACTGGAATCCTGGTTGCATGCACTGATAACTCAATCTTTAATATATCCTGTGTAGCCTCCCTTCACTTCTTGCTCTCACATTTCAATTGTTGCTTTCTAAGACTACTTCTATCAAGTTGTGGGCTCTGAGTATGCTTTTGGGGAGCACCAATCTCACTGGACTGGGGCACAAACTGGTCCCATTACTGAGTCTTTACCTTTGTCCAAAGCAGCAGTTTCTTGGAGATTCATGACCTCTCTCTCTCCCTCTCTCTCTCTCTCCCCCTTCCTTCCTCCCCCCATCTATTAAATACATACCTGACTTTTCTAGTATTAAATTTTAACATAATGGTCACTTTAGAAAACTTAGAAAATATAAACATTACAAGGAAAACAGAAGTCATCCATGGTCGGAAGTCCCTAGAGATAAACACTTAGTTTATCTTTTCTATATGGGATGAAGGGGCCTATCCTCATGTTATTGCTTTCAGGGGCCAGGGTATTCACTTTCAAGATGGTTCACTCATGTGAGAGATAGCAGACCTTCTGCCTCCTTACTGACTTTTGGCAAGTCTCAATTCCTCACCATGTTAATTGGTACAGGACGTCTTGACTTTTCATACACAACATAGCAGCTACCTTTTAACAAGGAATGTGATTCAAAAGAGAAAGGAGAAAGTAACAATGGCTTTTCTAACTTACCCTTGAAAGTGATATATTATCACTTCTGTTCTATTCTGTTAGTCGCTCCCCAACCCAGATCCAATGCAGAAGGGATATGAATATAAATTAAGGATCACTGGGGACATCGTTGGAGCTAGTTGCCATAGCTGACTCTAATTCAGAGCTGCTTTGCTTTTTTCTGAAGACTGTGTGACCATGAGGTATATTAAAATCAATACTCTTGACTCAAGATACTGTCTATCCAGAAGTGGAGAGTGGAATATGCCACCAGCATTTGCTTTTTTCTTTTCCTATACTGTTTAGGGAGGTCAGGTGAATTTTTAACAAGATAAAGTACTTATTTTGTCTCTTTCTTTGTTTCATGCCATGATAGAACAGTTTACTGAATCTGTGATTTGTTCTTTGTTTGGGATCGAGACATTTGTTTTCCTAACATCCTTTACTAGATTCTGTCCTGTGAGTCTCCTCATAATAAGAGATATAAAATGAGATATAAAAAGTATCATACAAATCTCATCCCTCTTCATCCTTTAGAACCATACTGACTCTATTATTATTATTATTATTTTTTGAATGGAAGTATTTTAGTAACAGCAGCAGTAGTAATAATACTATTTGTAGTAATAGTAGTCATAATAATAATAATGTTAAGTAATGATTCTATTGTTTCAGGCTTCCTTATCTTTTCTACTGTACGAGAATCTTAATGTCACTAAATTACCCAGGCCGAGCTTCAATTTGTGATCCTCCTGCCTCTGTAGTACAGGTAGAAACACGGACATTGAGGGAGCCATGCCCTTCCTTTCATTCAGTTACAAATACAACACCGCCGTAGTGATCATCAATGTTTGTGCTTAGGAGGTCGAGATGCCTGAGGTGGCAGATCGTCAACACCAGTGAGAGATAGAATGGGTGGTACCTGGAGTCAGAGGTGTCAGACTCTTTAAATACTGAAGCCTGAATCATCAAGGGTTCCCCTTCTTCCTCTTCTTTCCATTTTCCCTTCTATTTGTTCTTGCTGTTATCATGCCATGATCTTCAATATACGTATCTGCTTACTACCTCCTATGAGGTGTACTCTTGGAAGTTCTTTCCTTATCAGGCACAAGAACCTGGACTATTTTAGGTCCATTCAACTGTAACATCTGGCGAGCCAGCCAAAATGACTTTACCAAACCTCGGGAGACCTCACCAGACATTGAAGTTGTCAGTAACCTAGAGACCTTCAGAGACCTCAGCAGAAGTGAGCAACCAGACAACCCATCCAGCAGGGAAGGTAAATCCCCACTCTATTGGGAGACTCACTCTCTTCTCCTTTCTGGTTAGAATGGATTCCTAGGAGGAGAGGCAAACCAAATGCCATATGGAAAAGACTAGATTGTGGGACAAAAGGCTTCTGTCCTTACAGGGGACAGGAAGGGCCCTGCTGATAAGTTGGGCTTATATTCTGTTGTTGCCCCACACCATGTGGAAAGCCTATCTTGGAGACGATGGCAGACACACCTCAGCGGGGATGGGTATAAGCCGAGTGGAGCAGGGGAAAGGGCCGCAGACAGACAGATGCTTCCGTACAGCCACCCACAGCAGGGAATGTGCACCTGGTTGCCTGAACTGTTGCCCTTCTCTGTGGAGTGCTTGGTAACTTGCCCTAGATGTGGGCAGCCTTTGTTTAGCACAAAGGTGTTTTTGCTTCCCTGTGGATCATGGACTCATGAGGAGTGCTTTCTTCTCATAGGTTTTAGTAATTTTCCTTCTGTTTTTCTGGTCCCCTTCTCCCCATCAGGCTTTTGGGTATCAGAGTTTTCCATTTGTTTAGTTGTGGGTTCTAGATAACTCAAAAAACAAGTTCAAGAGTTACAGGAAGAGGAAAATGGCTCACAGTGCAAGCCAGTGAGTGCCAGAGTCAGCTCGAGCTGACTCATCTCCTCTGGTTCCTAAAGCCCACCTGCCTATAGCTGTTGCTCCCTGGTTTGCAGATGTTGGTTTGCTCTCCTTTTTACTCAATTTTGCTTTCAGTGGGATAACTGTGGGTTTAAATTTATCCTGCTGTCAGAAAGGATGTGTGACCTGTGGTATTTTGCTGGCTGAATTTACATAGTGCTTGACTTTCATTTTAAGATTCTGTCACCAGATGTGTATGTTTTATGACTGAATCTAGTGAGTAGAGTTTCCTCTAGGGATGGGTCTTATTCCCTTTTTAATTGGCTAAGTGGCACCCAGCCAGTAAGGCATCACAGTTCTGGGACCTTCAATTGGAAGATGAGTTGTGTCTATAAGAGAAAACCCAGTGGGTCCAAGGAAAGTCACACTGCTGCTCACTTAAGGCTGGAGATGTTCACCTCCAAAGGGTTCAGCTCTGCTAGGGGACGCCTGTTGTGAGAGCAGCACAAGATTCACAAAAGAGGCCCTGTCAGGTCCCCACTAATGGGACTGACCCAGAGACAGGTCTGCTAGATCCCAGGAATTCAGCCTTACCAGACTGTTCAAGGAGCAACTTTGTTAAATTGCTTTCTCAGACTTTAGGTTACATTATTTTCAGTCCTTTCACTGAATATGATGAAGAATCTTTAATGGGGAACGTGCTTCTTTATAAATGTCCTACATCATAACTTTAGATCCTCAACATTCTTCAAGGTCAGTATTTTGTTCTCCTTCTTTCTTTTTTTCCAGTTTGGAGAGCAATTTCTTAGTGTTTTCTAATCTTTGTTCCTTGTGTTTTCCTTTTACAGATTTGCCCCTCATTATACATATTTTTTATTTCTTTAGTAATTATTTTTTAATGTGAAGCATTGTAAATATTATCTTGGGTGCTTTTTTTTATTGTTTTAAATGTTCTTGAGTTTTGTTTTTGAAAATGGCTAGTTGCAAAGTATTTGATCTTTTGTGAGTCTTGCTTCTAAGATTTGTTAGGCATGACTACATCTGTGTTTAGTCTAGAGTTAATTTTCTCTCACTACTGAAGCAAGACTGTTTTAAATACTCTGACTTACGATCTTTGATTACAAGATTTTTTACTCTCTGGCTGCAGGGTTAGGCATTATTCCTGACTCTCTTTTACTTCTTGACACTGCTTCCTTCAATCTTTCCATGTGGTTCTTTTATGTAGTGTATTAGTCTGATTTCCATTGCTATAATAATATACCTGAGGCTGAGTAAATTATGAAGAAAAGATGTGTATTTAGCTCATAGTTCTGGAGGCTGAAAGCCCAAACAGTATGGGTCCAGCTTTGGCTAGGGACCCCTTGCTGTGTTACATCATGGTAGAAAGCACCATGTCAGCTGTGTACATGTGTGTGTGTGTCAGAGAGAGAGAGAGAGATCACACAAGCCAGTGAGAAAGCAGGGAGTGTCCCAACTTGCTTTATTACAACCCTCTTGTGAGTATTAACCAGAGGCCTGTAAGAACTAGGTCAATTCCTTATGAGTTCAGTGTCCCAGTGACCTAACTACTGCCCACTATGCCCTACCTCTTAAAGGTTCCACAGCACCTGTTAGCGCCACCACACTGAGGACAACATTCCTGACACGTGAACACTTGGGTACACTCAAATCATATCCAAGACAGCTCCTGACCTCAGGTCATTTATTCACATGTGTGTGTTGATTGGTACTTGATTGAACACTCAGTGGGACCTTCTTTGTATCTCAAGAGTTCTCTCTTTGCAAAACTTTGTTCTTTCCAGTACTCAGTAAAGGAAACTCTAAGCACTTATTTTTCTGAACTCTCAGTTCTGCTGCCTCAACTCAGGAAGATGTCTGGGCTTTGTCTGGGCTCCCCTTCCCTGTGCCACACCCTGGAAACTTTCTTCAGGCTGTAAGCTGAGCAGTCAAAGGACTCTCCTCTAGTTTCCCCTAACGTTCTACATTACTGCCGTTCACTGCCTCGTATCCAATGTTCCAAGTTGTGTTGTTTCACGTGCTTTGTGTACTTTACAATTGTCTCAAGAGAGAGCATAAATATAAACCTGTTAGATGAATTTGAATGGAAGTGAAATTCCGTTGATTGATTTTTAAATGTTGTGCCAGCTTTATATTCTGTGTAAACCCCACTTGGTGGTGGTGTATTACTCTTTTTATATATTGCTAGATCGGGTTTATTGAAGAATTTCGTATCTGTGTTTATAAGGGATATTGGTTTGTTCTCCTGTAGTGTCTTCATCTGGTTTTGTTTCTGGGTAATACTGTTTTCTAATGAACTTGGAAGTGTTTTCTGCTCTTCGAGTTTCTGGAAGAGGTTGTATAGAATTTACATTATTTCTTTATTAAAAGCTGTCTACAATTTACTAGTGAAAACATCCAGACCTGGACTTATCTTAGTCAGAAGGTTTTTAATGAGAAATTCAGTTTCTTTAATAGATATAGAACTGTTTGGGCTTTTTCCTCTTAAATGAAGTTTGATACTTTGAAAGCTTTAAAGAATTGGTCAGTTTTATCTATGTTCTCAAGAGCTGTTTCTATGTGGTGCTGCAGGAAAAAGCTGGACCAAAGTGGACTTAAGTAGTCTTTGAGGAGTTTTGGTATAAAGGAGTAGCACTAATGTACTAGTATTTGGGCAGGAGTGGGTTCTGTGAATACTGATGGATTAGTAACAGAAGATTGTGTTGTTCCAGGATGAGATCTCAGATATAGGCAGGGCCAAATTACTAGGCCTTGTGGGCTATGGATAAAATATTAGGTTTTGATGCTAAACAAATGATTTCTGTTTTGAAAGGATCACTCAAGCTACTGCAAAAAAAATATTGTTTGTAACAAGGAAAAATGGAAGCTGATAGCAGGCTATTGTGATAATGCCGGTAATGGTATTATGGATGGGAGAGGAGATGAAATTAAGTAGATGGAGTAAGAGTGTGTTGTGGATACAGAATTGAAATTTTGAAATTAGACTTGGGTTAGAGTTTTGAAAATTACTAGTAATGACTTTGGGCATTTAAAAATCTTTCCTGCCTTGTTTCCCATCTGCAGAATGAAAATTATAGGAAGATTAAAATAAT
>PVJO010015960.1:0-43440 GCA_004026905.1 Hystrix cristata | reverse complement strand
GGCCCTTGTAAGTTAGATTTTATTGCGCCTCGGCTCAAAGCTTTCCGATGCCTTTCTATCTCTCCAAGAATAAGCCCAGGTCTTTACCTTGGTCCATAAACAACACATGATTTGGCTCCCTGGTCTTATCCTTCAACTGTCTCCCTCCTTCCTTCTTCTATGCCAACCTCTGGGTTTCTTGCTGATCCTGAATCTTTCCAGCACATTCCAATCTCAGGGGCTTTGCTCTGCCTGTTGTGCTTTGCTTGGAATGAACTTAGCTCAGATGCCTGGCTCATTCTCTCATTTCTTGTAGTTCTGTTTCAATGTCACCTCATCAGAGGCATTCTCTGGCCACTGACTTTCTAAATGCACCCTACCTTCATCATTTGCCTTCGTCTTTCTGCTTTATTATGCTTCAAAGCACATATTAGCATCTCATGCTTGATGGACTTATGGACTTATCTACACACACACACACACACACACACACACACACACGAACATGGTTTTCTGAAAGCAGGTCCCTGGTCATTTCTCCAGACCCAGAACAGTGCCTGGCACCTCGTAAGTGTGCAGCAAGTCTTTTTCGAGTAAATTAATTAAAAGAAAAAGTCAAGGCCTTTGACAATATTATTGAGTCCCTGAACTGACCCCGAACTCCCTGGACCCAGGCTTCTTGTCATAGGAGAGAGCTGCCCACTGCCAGGATGTAGGGAAAGTGCTTGAGGCTGAGGCAGAAGGGACAGGACAGTGGATACCAGGCCACCTATCCTTGGTATCCTGGGCACAGCTCGCCCACTGTACCACAGCCTGGTGCCTCTGAGAAACTGAAACCAGAAATCCAGCTCTTAAACTTGGGTTCTCACCTCCGCGGTAGGCCCTGTGGTTGGTTTCAGAATGAGAGATGTCTCCCACTTCTTCAGCCAGAATGAACCTGGAGCTTTCAGAACCTGCTGTTCCTAGACAAAGACTGGGTTCAACTGCAAATAACAGGAACCTGAAATAATAGTTTAAACAAATTAGGGGTCTCAGTTTCCCAGCATCACAAGCCCAGATTAGAGGTCCCTGGGTCAGGGTAGGGGCGGGGGCCCCCTCATGTTCTTGGTGGCTCCAGCTCCTTTTATCCTTCTGCTTTCCCTTCCTGGGGCTCTCATTCTCATGCCCCCAAGATGGCTGTGTGCCCTCCAGCATTTTGTCTACAGTCTCAGGAAGAAGGGGGGAAGGGTGATGGATAAAAGCCACCTTCTGTTCTGTTCTCAGGTGCTCCACTTAGTGACTTTAATTTACATCTCACTAGACAGAACTGTTGTCATGATCACCCCGCTGCAAGACAGTGCTTGCACCTGTTAACCCAAGCAAAACCCAGCTTCTGTTACAGAGGGAGAGGTAAGAATGGATGGTAGGGAAGCTGGTGGCTTTGAAACTTCATGTGGATCAAAATCACCTGGAAGACTGGGGGTGTAGTTCAGTGGTAGATCACCTGCTTAGCACACATGAGGCCCTGGGTTCCATCACCAACACTATGTAAAATAAATAAAAAAAAATAAAAACAAAGAATCACCTGGAGAGCTTTGTTTAAACTTAGGTTTTGCCCCTCCCTCTAGTTTTCTCCCTCACCAGTTTCGCACCATCCTGGTGACCAGGGACCATACTTTGAGACCTGATGGCAACCAGGTTACATCACTATGAAGTGACTAGCCAGGGGTCAATGGCTGGCTTATTCTTGGAGTAGTTGCCACTGATTTTGAGAGACAACCTTGGTGTGGCTAATATGCCATCTAGTTTGGCTTCGTCCTTCCCACAACCTTCCTACTGCCTGCAGCCCTCCCCGTTCCACTTTAGCCTGCAGAAGATGTCTGGCTTCAGAATCTGGCCCAGCCCAGAGTGCTTGCCTAGACTAGTGGTGGTGAACCTACGGCACATATGCCACAGTGGGCTGTTCGTGTAAGTGAAAACTCTAAAAGGTGCACCATCATGGGCTAGACTTTCAGCCAAGCGACCCCTGGAGCCAGCTTCCCAGAGCCTCGAGAAACCAGGCCTGAACTGTTCCCAGCATCCCTCTCCTGTAGGCTCTGTGCTGCCCTTCCTGGCAGGCTGGCTCTTCTGGAGAAGTGCTGTGTACCTGTCGCAGGTGTGTGCAGGTTCACTGTATCTTTTGTTGTAATCTTCCAAAGACACATGCTATGTGAATATCTAAATGTGCTGCTGCAGGAAGAGCATCCCACGCAGACTGTACCTACTTGTGCTTCTGAGTAGGATGATGTAATTTTTAAAGTTGAGATGTAATTTATACTGCAGCAGTTCACTTCTTTAGAGTATACACTTTAATGGGCTTTTGGTATCTTCACAGAATTTTGTAGCCATCAGCATTAATTCTAGAGTATTTTCACTACCCCTTTAAAAAAAAAACAAACCCATATCCTGTAGCCAGGCCCAAATCCCCATTCCCCAGCAGCAGCCTCTGAAAACTTCTTCCTGTCTCTATAGACCTACATATTCTAGACATTTCATATGAATGGAACCAGTGTATGGCCTTTTGTGACCCGCTTCCTTCACTTAGCATAATGCTTTCAAGGTTATCCATGGTATAATATGTATCGGTACTTCATTATTTTTATGGCCAAATAATATTGGATTATATGGATATACCACATTTGATTTATCGATTCATCAACTGGTGGACATTTGGGTTGTTTCCACTTTTTGGCTATTATCTGTAATTCTGCAATGAATACTCATATACCAATTTTTATATGGAAACATGTTGTCATTTCTCTTGTATATAATATGTAGGAGTGGAATTGCTGGTTAGTATGCTAACTCTGTGTTTAGTGTATTGAGGAATTATCGGACTGTTACTGCTGCCCAATTTTACATTCTCAGAGCAATCTATTAGGGGCCTGATCTGGCCTCATCCTTGCCAATGCTTTGACTGTGGCCATTTTGAGTATGAAGTGCTACCTTATTGTGGTTGTATTTGTGTTATTTTAAAAGAATGTGGGTTGAGAGTGCCAGGGAGAGCTGTCTCCAGCTATTTAAGAACTTATAAAGTATAAGAGAGGATTTTACATTTGCTACAGATCCAGACTCAGAGTTAGAAGGCCCTGCTAGTCCTCCTGTGGGTCCAGCACTGCAGAAGAGAAGTTGTTCATCTCTCCCTGGGTGCCAGTGACACAGGAGCTCCCCAGCTCCCAGCAATCGCAGGAGGAAGGCTTTGCTATCCCCATTTTAGAGATAAGGACACTGAGGCTCAGCCAAGTTAAGTCACTTGGCCAAGGTCACACCAAGCAGATCTGGGTTTGGACCTTGCTGTCTCCACGAGACAGTCAGTGTGCGACGCCAGCACCCTATGCCACCTAAAACAACATCCATAACCATTGCTGGCCTTCTTTTATTCCTCTTTCAATGAGAGCCACAGCCATAGTATTTATATTCCATGTCAGGGCACCAGGGGAAAATAGTGTAGAATGCAACATTTTGCACCAGCCGTATAACCAACGTCCAGTAAATGGTGGCTACATCATAATTTGTTCACCAAAATGTAATACAATCAGTGGGCACATGGAACTGAGAATTTTCACAATGGATTATGTTTATATCTTAATTTCTTTGGGCTCCCTCTTCTTCTTTTAAAAAGTCCTCCCATTGACTTTTGTGGGGGAAGGGGATAATCACAGATCAAAAAGAAACTAAGAACACTTTGCTGAAAGAGCAGGGCCATTAAAATACTATTTCAATGGAAGGAGTCGCAGAAGGATGGAACAGTAGGTCTGTAGGGTTGGAAGGGACCTCAGATTTGCCAGTCTAATCTAACTGACGAAACCACTGAGACCCAGAAAGCTGTAAGGGTGTCCCCAGTCCTGTGGCTGTGGCACAGTCTTGTGAATGGTGCTGCTCAGTGTCACAGCATGCGTAACAAGTACTGGGCCTGCAGCTCCTCATGGCCACGGTGACACGATGGTCAGACGATGTCTCAAGACTTCTGGGAGGTCGGGACAACGACTCCCACTCTTTTCCCACTCCTGGAATAACATAGCCCAGAAGCTGCTGGTGCTGCCTTATAGCCACCATAGGAGAGCCAGGCTGAGGGGAGCAGCCACCTAGAGATGAGGGACGGAGGAAGAGACACAGACTCCGGGTGGGTTGGTTCAGTCCCTATGATCCGACTACACCTGAAATGGATCTTCTCAAAGGCTGGTTGTTTACCTCAGCCACTTGTCAGGTGTTCTGTCATTTGCTAGTTGTAATCAATACAGGAAGAGTTCAAAGTGATATAAATGTCTAAGGAGGAATATTTTGCCTTCCTGGACACCGTAGCATCAAAGGAGAGTTTGAAAGCAGGCAGGGAAGGGAGAGACAATTCAGAGAAGGAAGAGACACTGCACAAAAGCCTGAAGTGGGAAAACCTGGTGTTATGGACTGAATATCTTCCTGTCTCTCATGCTGTCCACATGCCAACTTCCTGTGTTGGGAGCCTGATCCCTGACGTGATGGTGTAAGACAGTAGTGGCAAACCAATGGCACGCGTGCTGCAGCAGGCTTGTTTACATCATTTAAAGCTCTAAAAAGTTTGCCATCACTGGTATGAGAGGTAGGGCCTTTGGAGGTAATTAGGTGATGAGGGTGGAGCCCTTATCAATGGGATTAGTGCCCTTCTAAAAAGATGAGCACCGCAGCAATGTGAGGGTATGATGAGAAAACAACCAAGAAGGGGTCCCTCACCAGAAGCAACCATGCTGGCACTCTAGTGTGAGACTTCTCAGCCTCCAGAACTAGTGCTGTTTAAGTCGCCTAGTGTGTGGCACTGGCAGAGCAGGCCAGACTGACCTTGGGGTGGAGGTGTTTGGGGAATCATCTTTAAGTGGGCTTGGCTAGAAAGACTGGAAGTGCCTTGAAAGGGGCAATGGGACTTAGGAGTGAAGACGTAGGTTCCTACCAGTCTGTGAATTTGCACTATTGTCTCGATGAGGAGCTGAGCTGCAGGATGAATTCAGCAGGAGAACAAGGAGAGTGAAAGGAGAGAACTGGTTGGGAGGCCATCTGGTAACTGTCACAGCTTCTAGAGTGGCCAGCTGCCCTGATCTGCCCAGGACAGAGGGGTTTTCCAGGATGTGCGACTTTCAGCCTTAACACGGAACAATCCCAGACAGATGAGGATGGTTGATGGCCATAAAATATCACCCAAAACCGTAAAGGTAGAAAATGATAGATTTCACTGTGTAAAAATAACACACACAAAAGAAACCCAGAAAATAGTCTTGATACATACAAACTTCTGTATTTTTCTCTAGAGAAAAATTGAAACAAATGGAAGTCTTTCGACACTTGAGTCACCCAGTGATGCTCCTGATTGCTGTCACTCAGCCTCCCTGTGCCCCAAACCCATCAGTACCCCAAACCCAGCTGCCTTTGAATTCCTGAGGTCCCACATCCCACGTTAACCAAAACTGTCCCCATTTTCCACACTCTTGCCCTCAGATATCTCGGAGCTTTCTGATCTTTTCATCGCCTCCCTTCTCTCTTCTGTCTTCATTTCCATCCAGCTGAGGGACCAGTCAGTCCCCTCTACTAGCTGAGTCAGTGTCACAGCTTTTGGTCCACTGCAGTTGGCAAAATTTGGAAGTGCAGCTCAACCCCATCCTCCCTGCGCGGGGACCGCAGAGGAAGCGCGCACGGACTCTCAACGCTGCCCGCCAGCGCTTCTTTGTATTTTTCTTTCTCAGCTCCCCACCTACCTCTTAGAGCCGCAGTCCCACCAGTGAACTAGCCATGTGACTTTAGGTAAGCTGCTTGATCTGTCTGGTCAGTTTCCTCACTCAAAAAATGAGGTGTTGTAAGGAGTAACTGAGTCAACATACATAAAACACCTAGCAGATGGCTCGGCAGGTAGTAAGTACCTCCAAGTGTTGGCCTTTACTGCTGCTGGGATTTTTACACTTAGACGGGTTCCATTAGTGTTTCCAGTAATAAGCTACAGCATTGTGGTGAGTCACACAGGACAGCAGATCATGTAAATCTCTACTTTTGCAAATATTTAAACAGACATTTCACTAAAGAGGATATTTACAGATAGAAAATAAGCTCATGAGAAGATGCTCAGCCTCATAAGTCATTAGGGAAATGCAAATTAAAACCACAATGGTGTACTATTACACACATACTAGAATGTCTGAAGTTAAAAAGGGTGATCACACCAAGTGCTGGCAAAGATGCAGAGAAACTAGAACCCTGATGCACTGCTAATGGGCAGAGAAGAGGAAGGAACAATTTACACAACACAGCAACATGACCGAATCACAAAATTATAGGCTGAGTCAAGGAAATAGGCAAAAAGAGGACACTCTGGGTACTTGCATTTATATAAAACTCTAGGAAATACAAACTAATTTACAATGACAATAGGCAAATCAGTTATTGATTGGGATAATGAGGAAGGGAAGTTTAAAAAAAAAAACAGGGATGAGAAATTACAAATGGGGCCTTTTGGGGGTGATGGAAACATTATCTTGATTGGGGTGGTGGTTTCACAGGTATGTACCTATGGTCAAAACATATTAAAGTATACATTTTAAATGTACATAATTTATTAGTATGAGAGTTACAAAAAATTATTTTTTCAGATTAAGAGTCTTACCTCTTGGGAACATCAGTTGTAAAAAAGGGAACCCAGCTGACTTGGATGGGAAATGCACGTCACCATGTTGCTTAAAAACTCCAAACTAGTGAGATCATTTAAAGGATCTGTCTCCAAACGCAATAAAAATGTGGATAACTATACAATTACTGTTTGGAGACTGTTATAGTTTATTATTTTATAGTTGCATCTAGAATAATAAATCATTGAGGCACATACATATTAATATTTTCCATCGCTAAAATATGTGCTTCTGTGCAGTTTTGAGTGAATTACTAACAACTCCAAACAATAAATGCACATTAGCTTAACAGCCAAGCTAGGATTAAAGAAATCTATCTCAGAGAGGAAGCAAATGAAACAAGCAAAGGTCCACAGTAGCTATTAGCACCAATTTAATAAGATAACCACCAGGACGGTCTCTGATTCCCTCGGAAGGTGGCTCCGGCAGATCCGGGCTGTGGGAGAGGGCTTTGTGTCCAAGGCCGATGCCTCCTCTGGTCTGAGCCGGCACGTTACAAAGCGCAGCGGCCGCTAAGAAGCTCCCAGCTGTGTGAGAGAAATGACAAGCAGACGGCTGCTTCTTGGGGTTGTTTGTCCTGAAGGAGAAGTTGTACCAAATGTGAGTGGGAGAGGGCAGCCGGGAACAGAGTGCTCAGCATAAAATAAGGCAGCAAGACGGGAAGCGTACCAGGTCCCACTGCCGGAGTGTCTGCAGAAGCTCCTGGAGCCTGCACGTCCCAGAGAAGCAGGAGGGTCATGGACAGCGGAGGCCACTGCCAGCTTACTCTGTGACCTTGGGTGAGCTGCCGGCCTGTCTGTGCCTCAGTTGCCTTGCCTGTCAAATGGGAATGCTGATGCCCACCTCACAGGAATGCGGAGCTGCTCAAACTTGCTAAGAGCCCTTAAAGTATTCTGAAGGGGCAAAGGCCTCTTGCCAGCATGAGGCACCCCAGAAAATGAAGGTCACTTGGAGACCGATGAGGAGGCAGAGATCTGGAGGAATAAGTCTATCTCAGGTTTCTAAGGACCGACATCTCAGGTTCCAAACCAACTAAGTAGAGAATGATAAGCTTTCATTTCTGTCTGTTACATTCTAAAAACAAACGTATTTGTCTTGTTTCTCAATTATACAAACTCCCGCTTCCCTGGATCCCCCCAGCCCCCCAATTATGTGTTTAAGGAAATCTCAGTCTAACTGGGGAGACAAGGCTCAGGATTGAGTTGTGGCTGGAGACGGTCAGTCCTGCCTGGGTCCTTATGCCTCCTCAGAGCTGATATAGAGAGCCCCCCACCCCCTGGTCCCGGTCACCCCAGACTCCTTCCCTTTCTCTAGCAGCTGACTGTGCCAGCTCCAGAGTGACAGCTGTTCACGAGTGAATCCTTGCGTGGCCCTCTTCGTGTGGCCCCTTCACCCTGACCTGTCCTGACCTAATCGATGGCTTCTGCCCTGCCCTTTCTAAACACTCTTCTTTTGGGCCGTGGAGTGCAGCCTCACCCTGACTTTTGGCCAAGTGTCTGGGCTGGGCCACTGTCCCCTGTGAGCAGACAGACCTGGGGGGACCTCTGCCTTTGGTGGGGTGTCTCAATGTCCACACTGCTGACTCTGGGGTCAGAACCCTCTTTGTGGGATGTCTGGCAGCTCCCTGGCTTCTGCCCAGGAGACACTATCTGTACCCCTCCCCTAAGCTGTGACAACGCAAAATGTCTTCTTTGCCAAAACAGTCTCCAGTGGAGAGGCCCTGGGACAAAGTCACCTCTGAGAGCCCACTGCTGCCTTCTGGAAGCCCAGTCACTCCAGCATGGGGCCCTACTGCCCCTGGCGACCCCTTCTGCCTCCGAGCCGTCAGCACAGCCCAGAGACTGACCGGCTGCCTCCGCTCCAAGGGACGTGTGTTGAGCCCACTCCCTGGGTTAGGAACAGCCTCCCCCAACACAAGCAGGGGGCAGAGCCCACTGTGAGTCTGGACACCCTCTTCCAGCATCTCTTGTTACCAGGGCGTGGCTGACTGGATGCACCTGCCTCAGACTTCAGATTGATGGCGAATCCAAGTTAGGGGGCAAGCATGGTGACCACCATGTCTAGATGTGGCTGGCAACAAGGGCAGAACAGCTACCTCCAGGGGTGTGGTGTGAGCCCTGGTCCTGTGATGTCCCCTCCCCCATTCTGCAGCCCCAGTTCTGCCTTTCTGGTCATCCTGTGGTCACCCAGCACCTTCTCCGGAAAGCTTCTGGCTGACTCAACCTATACTGCTGTGTGATTGCAGGTTGTTGAGGATGCCCCCTCCCCCCGCCTTTGCCCATCCCTGCTGGGGGTCTGAGCCCGGGTCCCGTCTCCCCGTCTCCCCGAGTGTCCCCTCTCTTCTCATAGCTGGCTTCCCACTCGCCAGATCCTCAGAGGATGCAAGCGCCTCTTCATCTCCTTTCTCTGTGTTCAAACCCTTGGTGAATGTGGGCAGCTCCCACCTTCCAAACACCTGGCCTACCAGGAAGCCCCCAGCTCACCAGCAACGCCGGAGTGTGGGCTGCTGTAGAAACTTCTGGAAGATGCCTGCTAGTTTAGTGTAGAGTTTTAGAGAACTTGGGTTCCCAGAAGAGGGAGGAGGGCTCCACTCCTGCTTAGGGTCTCTGACACCAGGGGCTGCTGCTCTGCCTGGTCCCTGTGACAGAATAAAGATGGCCCTGCAGTGAGGGGGGTCAGTAGATGTTCTAATACAGAAAAAACTGAATGCAAAATAATGTCTTAAAATGAAACAGATCATAAACTGAGAGAAGTAGTTGTGATGAACATAGCAGGCAAGGGTTGCTAGTCTGAACATGGAAAGCATTATTGAACTCTCTAAGGCACACTTTAAAATCTTACTGGAAAATAAAGACAAATGATACACGGGATTATTCGCCTCCCTAAAATACTAACTTAAAGCTAAGAAAATGCTGAGCTATATCAGAAACCAGAGAAACAAAAATTTAAACAATAATGAGGTCACACTTTGACCCATCAGATTAGAAAGTGCGCACAGCAGACGTCTGATGTCTGCACCCGGCTGAACCCGAATCTCTGGCCGGCAGAGAGCAGTGAGAATTGTCCTGGCCTCTGAAGTGCCGCTCGAGCTCCTGTAACCAGTGTGCCGGGGGAATATGCCCGTTCTTTCCATCTGGAAACTCTCCTTCCGGAAGCAGAAGGAAACGACCAGCAACATGCTGAAGGCCTACCACGCCCGGTCCCCCTTTCCATCTCTCTAGGTTTTGGTTCCCTCCTCTGCACACACAGCTTCAGGTGAGTTAGTGGGGTTGAGCATTTGTTAGTGCTTGGAAAGCGAGTATAAGAGCAGCTGGCATGCAGTTCGGAGTGTTTAGTAGGTGTTAGCTAAGAATGCAGGATTGTTTATAATAGTGACGTACACACAATGGAAAAATCCTAAGTATCCAAAAATAAGAAAGTAAGCAAATCCCATGGTACATTATATGCTAGCATTTTATCCAAGCACAAAGATGAGGGAGCCAGGCATAGTGGCACATGTCTGTAATCCCAGCAGTAAGAAAGCTGAGGCATGAGGATCTCAAGTTTGAGGTCAGCCTGAGCTACACCAGAGACCTTGTCTCAAAATACTAAATGAAAGAGAAGGGAAAAAAATAAGCCCCCCCATAATGAAAAAATGTCATGCCATATTTTCAAAAACTTAGAAACACTCAACGAATATTATGGCCCTCTCTTTGAAAACATTTCATTTTTTTAGAGCAGTTTTACATTCACAGCAAAACTGAACACAGAATAGAGAGAATAGAGAGTCCCCCCTCCTCCACACACAGCCTCTCAAGCATACATTAGCATCACGGACCCTGCAGGGACACAGCGTTGTTAGCCAGAGTCCACAGTTTACATTAGGATTCACGCGTGGTGCTGACCATTCTCTGGGTTTGAAAAACCATAAAATGCCACGTACCCACTGTTACAGGGCCATGCAGGTTTTCACTGCCCCAAGAACCCTCTGTGCTCTGTACATTCATCCCTCTCTTCTCTCTCCGACCCCTGGCAACCACTGTCTTTTTTTTTTTTTTTACTGTCTCCATCATTTTGCCTTTTCCTGGAATGCCATATGGTTGAAATCATTTAGTGTGTAGCCTTTACAGATTGGCTTTTTTCATTTAGTAATATGCATTTAAGTTTCTTCTGTGTTTTTTCTTGCCTTGAGAGCTCATTTCTTTTCAGTGAATATATTTCATTGTTTGGATACAGCACATTTATCTTTCACCTACTTCAGGATGTCTTGGTTGCTTGCACACCGTGGCAATTATGAATAAAACTGTGATCAACATCAGTGTGCAGATTTTTGTGTGGACATTAGTTTTCGTCTCCTTTGGGTAATTACCAGAGGTAGACTGCTGGATTGTATAATAAAAGTATATGTAGTTTTGTAAGAAATGCCAGGCTGGCTTCAAAGTGAATGTATCATTTTGTCTTCCTACCAGCAATGAGAGTTCCTATTGCTACACAGCTCGCCAGTTGGTGTTATCGGTGTTTTGGGTTTTAGTCATTTAATAGGCACATGGTGGTATCTCATTGTTTTAATTTTCAGTTCCCTAATGGCCATGAACCCTTTTAAAAATTAAATTTTTATCTCTGGACTCTTTCAGATGTTTGCTTTCCTTCGGTTACTGAGATTCCCCTTGTTTTACACAGTGTCTCTTTTCAAGAGTATATTTTACCTTGTCTATTGTTTTTCTACTTGTTTTTAAAAATATCTACTTGAATTACTTTTCAAGTGTATAATAAAAGTTTATTTAATTGTAAGTACAACATTTTCCTCCCCAATGGACTCCAACACCATTTCTGGAAAGGTGGGTGTTGTGATATGTTGCGGTGTTGTGGGTGTTGTGAAAAGTTGTGATATGTTGCGGGGGATCTCCTGGAATTCTCAGGTAAAAGAGAACCCACAGAAGTGTGAGGTTAAAACTCAGAAAAGGGAGTTACCACTTTGAGTTGGTTGCTACTGTCCACATTTCTGCTTATAGAATTTTTAGAAGACTGTAAAAGTCACATTTTGAAAACTTCCATGACCATGGTCTTATTTCTACAAATTAAAAACTGCTACGTGAAAACAGTGCAGGAAGAAGAGTGATTGTCAAAGGCCACATAGCTGCATAGTGGTGTGTCCAGGCAGGAGCTGGCCGCAGGCACCTGCCTCCCAGCCTGCCCCAGCCTCGCTGAACCACTGAGACCAACAAACAGTTCACTACACCAAGAATTCTAGGGCGTGTCAGGCTGGAAGAACTGACCCGGTTTAAATGTTGGCAAGAACATTGTTTACCACTGAACTGACCAGTCAGCCACACTGGGTTGCAGAAGGTCTTGGAAGCCCGGTGTGTGGTCTGGGGCATGCAGAGGCACAACCAGTACTTGGTAAGGCAGGGGTGACCTCTGGGTGAGGAGGTGTGAGTCTCTTGTCTCTATCCCTTGTCATTACCTGGGAGCTGCTAAGTGATCTGGAGAAAATGCTGGGCTCCAAGCCCCTGGTGAACACAGGCTGACTCTCCCTAGTGGTCCTGGGGTCTGGGTTTCTTTTTAGAAGCACAAGAATTTTGGGGAGCCACTGGCTTCTGTACCTGGGCACTGTGGCGAGAGAGATCACAGAGATGGCCGCCACTTGAAAGGCTTAGAGGACACGATCAATACGGCCCCACTAGCCAAGATCCCACAGCAAGCTTAAGCTGTTTGTTGGTGCTGACCTTTGGGGGAAGGGTAGGCTGGTCAATACCCATTTGGGAATGTCTCCCTGAGAGGGATCTTGTCTTTCTTAGACATGAGGACAGTGGCCTCAGCAGGCAGCAATACTGGGACATCAGTAATGCTAGCTTCCTGCTTGCAACTGGACAGCCACCAACTCCCATGCATGCGGAAAGCAGCAAGCCCGCAGAACCCAACAGCTGGAGGTCACATGACCTGCTCAAGGTCGCCCACCTGGGAAAGCTGGGAGTCAGCTTCCAACCCAGCGTGCTGCCAGAGTGCTGCCTCTTTCCACCACGCTGCCGCAGCACCAGCTCCCCAGGGCTGCAAGAACATAATCAGACCCTGTATCATGAGAAAATAAGCACACGCTGAGTTCCCACAGAGTCTGGCTTTGACTGCTTTGAGGTTTGCCCATGCCATTGCATCTAGAAGGCATTCACTCCTTTTTTATTGCTGAGTACTATTCTGTCACACAGACAGATCCCAGCTGTTTCCTCCAGCACCACTGGAAAGATGTTCGGTTTGTTTACAGCAACCGTAAACACTCCTGTATAGTTTTTCATCTGAACGTAATTTATTTTGGGTAAATTCCGAGGAATAGGATTGTTGGGTTCTATCCTGAGTATATGTTTATAAGAAACAGTTTCCCAAAGAGTCTGTACCATTTGCATTCTCTTCAGAAGTATGACTTCTAGCCACCCCACATCCTCTTCAGAACTTGAACTTGGTACTTCAAGGCTTTTCTTTTTTAACTGTGGCATGTGTTGATGTCTCATTGTGGTTTTAATTCACATTTCCTGAAGGCCTACTGGTATGAACATGGTATCATGTGCTTACTTGCTATCTTTCTTGGTAAAATACCTTTTGGACTTTTTAAATCCGGCGGGTTGTTTTATGGTTGTTCGGTGTCTTAGTTACTTTTCTCTCATTGCTGGGACAAAATGCTCAACACCCAAAGTTAGGGGAAGAAAGGTTTATTTGGCTCACAGTTTGTAGAGGTTTCAGTCCACAGTCAGCTGGGTCCGAGGCAGGGTGGCATGGCAGACAGGCAGAAGGCAGCAAAGTAAGCAAGGGATGCAAGCAAGCAATGCAAGCAAGCAGCTAACCAGCTTCTTCCTGTATTTTATATTTTATTCAGGCTACCTGTCTTTAGGGTGGGCAGTACTCCCACCCTTAATCCTAATACCCTTAATTTTAGTGTCACATCCTTGATCCCAGCAGAACCACGCCAAACCGATCAGTGGATTAATTTAGTAATCACACACTCTAGGTCCAGCCATCTCTTACCACATGAGGCTTTCGGGGGACGTCTAGACACAAACCATAACATTCGGTTATGTTACTATTTTTAAGATCTTGGTTGGCAGAATTGACACATAATTGCATGTACTGTATTTAAAATGTACAGTTGAAAAGTTGGACATAAGCACATACCCAGAAACTACCCACAATCATGATAACGAGTGTATCCACTGCCCCCCAAATCTCCTCGTTTCCCTCTATAATTCCTCATCGCCATCCTCCCACCCCAGACTGAAAAGAGATGTTTCTAGATTAGCTTGCATTTTCTAGAGCTTTATCTAAATGGCACACAGTATGTGCTCTTTCGTTTGGCTTCTCTCATTCAGCATAGTTGTTCTGCAATTCGTTCACATCACTGGGTGTATCAATAGTTCATTCTTTTGTTTTTTATTTTATTGCTGAGAGTTTTTCATTGAAAGGAAATACCTCAATTTTGAAATATCATTCAATTCTTATTGACGATTTGGGATATTTTCAGATTTTTAGCTATTTATAATGAAGTTTCTATGAACATTTACACAGATGTCCTTGTAGGAGTGTATATTTTCCTTTTATCTTGGGTAAGCACAGTAAATACGTAGGAGTGAAATGGCCGGGTTACACAGTAGGTCTACGTTTAACATTTTAAGAAGCTGCAAAACTGTTTTCAGAATAGTTGCACCATTTTGCATGCCTATCTTTATCAATGAAGTGATCTTTTAAAAATGTTGTACTCAGTATGCATGCTTTCTTTGGTTTCAAAGTTTGGGGTGGGGACTGGGAGAGGCTGACTTGTCTTTGTAATAAAAGGAAAGAACTGCAGTTGGTAGTGTAGGGTAGAGCCCCTCTATGGGGTCAGAAACCTGGATCCTTGTGGGAGAAACACATAAAATCAAAATACCTGATGACTTCTGCAGGACTTGGGGAAAACAACAGTGTTTGCCTTGAGGTTCTAGGACCACGTGGGGCATGGGCTATGCCACAGGACGCCACTCCTCAATCTGCCACCACAGAATCTCCCCTGAAGTCTGTTTCTCATCGAGGCTTCTGCAGGAGTGGATTCTGGGGGCCAAACTTCGGATAAGCACCCAATCTGCAAGATTTCTCTAAACCTACTCACCTCCCTTTGCAGCCCAGAGAGGGAAGGGGCACTGCTTTGCACGGGTGGCCCCAGGCAGGGAGAGTGGTTTCGGGGGTTGGTGTGCACAGCGGGGCTGAGCAGGGCTGTGAGCGTCCTTAATCCCCTTCTCAGGACAGAGCAGGAATTCTAAGGGCAGAGCTTTGAGGGACGAGCCCTCAGCCCTGCCGCCATCTTTCCTGTTCCCCTTTGGTACCGACTGACTGGTTCCCTGATGTGGCCAAAGGGCACCTCAAAGATTTCTTGGGGCACTGGAGTAGTTCTTTTGCTCCTGTGCTAACGATGGCACCATCGGTGCCCAGGCGGGCAGTGAGCCAGCACCCTCAGCACCACATGATAGAAATGCTGATTCTCCCACTCAAGTGGGAGCTCTGGGAATGGGGTCCAGCAAGTAATGTTTCACATCACCCCAGCATCACCCCCTCCACGCCACCGGGGGCCTGTGATGCAGGCTGAAGCTGGAGACACTTCAGAGAATCCCGCCATCTCACCCTCAGTGAAGTAATTGCTCCCCCCCCCAAGCACACGCACACGCACACGCGCACGCGTTTGGCCTGCAAATGGCCACAGATTGAGCGTGATGTGGCGCCCAAGACACTGAGAAGCCGACTTAGAAAACCCCGGCCTCGCAACCGGAGCTTCTCGCTTCCACGACGACATTCACATAGTCCTCATTCAACCTTTTGTGCTCCTTACTTTGGCATTCCAGCCGGGTACAAAGCTGAGCCCTGTTTTCCCATTATCTGCCAGATGAATGCTTGGATCTGTGTCCGGCTGCCTGGTCGTGCTTGGTAATCCCAAACACAGGCGCGGAAGTCTCGGAAATTCTGGTTTCCTGTACCGTGGCAGCCGGCTGCAAGCCGGACGGAGCGGAGAGGATGTCGGGGACACAGCGCCACCTTGTGGCGACAAGAGGAAGAGCCGCTGGATGTCTGCACAGGATCTTAGGGTTTGGGGTTGGCAGAGAATGTAAACCACATAGAATCCAAAAATAACAAAACTGCCATTTGAAAAGCATTTACTAGTATTAGGCACCGCGATTATTGTATTATCTTGTTATAGCCTCAGATTTCCCACTGGGTACGTTTTACCAATGGTATTCTATTGGATACTATTTTACCAATAAGGAAACGGGGTTCCAGAAGGGTGAAATAATTTACTCAACGTCACACAGCCGAGAGCAAACCAGTCTATGAGTCCACAGATTGAGGCCACACTGTTCACTACCACTGTGTCCTTCCAGCGCCTGCTGGCTGGGGAATGCTGTGTATAGCTCGGCTTCTCGACCTCCTGTACGTGGGGAGTTCTGTTAAAATCTGGACTGTGACTTGGCTGATCTGGGTGGGGCCCAAGATCTTCAGCTCTAAGCGCACCCAGGTGTGCTCACGCGGTCTGCCGGCCACCGTCTGCAGGCGAGGCTCTGGAGCCTTGTGTCCTGTAGAACTTGCTGTGATGGTGGGATGTTCTGATTGTGTTGTCTGACCCATGGTCACCGATCATAGGTGGCTACTGCACATTTAAAATGTGATTACTGCAATAGAGAAATTAAATTTTTAGTTCGTTTTAATTAACTTGAACAGTGCAAGGGCTACCACGTGAAGGACTTAGGCTGCTTTGAGATGGCTTGACATGGAAGAGCTAAACTCCTGTGGCAGGTAAAACAGGACTATAGATGAACATATTTTAAGGTCAGATAATATTCTCCAGCACCGGCCTTTTACATATGAGGAAACCTGAGCCCAGAGTGAAGCGACTTGTCCCAGATCCACACAGCTGTTCCTGGCCAAGGGAAGGCTTCCAGCTCAGGGGCAACGTGCTTCCCATCTCCCTACCCTTGGTTCCAGGCCTACTGGCCTTTAAAAGAGAAATATACATTTCTAGCTTTAGAAAACCCATTGTGAACACAACCAAGCTGGTCTATTGGAGTCAAAATGCTAGGGGGCTGGGGATTTAGCTCAGTGATTAGAGTGCTTGCCTTGCAAGCACAAGGGCCTGAGTTCGATCCCCGGCACCACAAAAAAAAAAAAAAAAAAAAAAAAAAGATGTTTAGTGGAGTCAAAATGCTATTCATTAGTTCATATAGCATTTGAGGCCATTAACCAAGTTTAAAAGTTCTCTGATTTCCTGAGGAAATGAACTGATGTTAAGCTGTATTTACAAGACCTGAATCACAAAGAGAGAATCGCCCCCTTTCATGAGATGTTTTGCAAAGCTGGGATCTCTGGTAAAACCAAAATTCAAGAGGCCTCTGCTCAGCCTCGCTGGTATAACTGGTTCTTCCCATGGGACTTCAGCTGATTAGAGGGACTACTGAGGGGCTAAGCACTGATGGTACCAAGGTGACCGAGAAGGTTGTCCTTTATCACACTGGAACGAAGGGTTTATTTGATTGATCATTTAAAAATTTTTTTCTGGTTGTAAAGCAATATACAGTCACCCCTGAGAACCCATGGAGGATTGGTTCTGGGATCCCTGTGGATATTAAAATCTGAGCATGCACAAATCTCTTATATTAGATGGTGCAGTATTTGCAATAACCTACACACATCCTCCCATATAATTTAAATGGTCTTTATGTTACTTATAGCGCATAATAGTATAAATGCTATGTAGGTAGTTGTATACTATATTGCTATACTATGTTGAATAATTACAAGAAAGAAGTCTGTGTGTGTTCAGCACAGACATAATGTTTTCCAAACCTTATGACTTGTGGTTGATTGAATCCACAGCCTTTGACAGCCTCCCAGTGAAGCGACATGTTACCACTCCCGCTGTATTCTATTGGCCACGCAGACTAACTCCGGCGTGGGAGAGGACCACACAAAGGATGTGAGGAGCAGGTGGCAGCTTGTTCAGGGTCACTGGGAGGCTGGCTATCAGAGTATGATAAAGAAAACAAGGGGCTGGGGGTTTAACTCAAGTGGTAGAGTGCTTGCCTAGACAAGGCCCTGAGTTTGATCCCCAGCACACCCCCAAAAGAAAACAAAACTTTCCTGGGACCACACTCTCCATAAGCAAGCTCTGTGCATTTAAGGGGGATCACACCTTATGGGATCACACCTTTGGTGCTTGGCTGCTTTGAAACCTGTTGGATTTGTTACTCACTGCATTTCTTTTCCAGTTTTTTTTTTTTTAACCAAGATCATGTATTGGTGCATTGTATACTTAGGGATCACATTCATCATGGTTATTTTGTACCTGTGCATGATGTATCTTGGTTTCCCCCCTTTCCCCACCCCTCCCTTCTGCTCTCCCTTCCCTATTTACAGCAGGTTTATTTCTATTTTTCCATTTTTTCCCTTTCTCCTTTCTTTCCTTTTCCCCTTCCTACTTTTCCCCCTTCTCCCTTTCTAGTTCTCCTCTCTTTTGAATATTATCTTCCTTTTATATAATATCTATTGCACATTTTTGTCCTTATTTACACTTATGGTTTCTCATCTCAGAGAAACCATTCCATGTGTACTCATGAGTGATTTATTTCACTGAAGAGTATGTTCTCAAGGTACATCCATTTACCTACAAATGTCTCTAGTTTATCCTACTCACTGCATTTTGATGTGAGAATTTTTGTCCTAGTACTTGTCATTTGTTTGGCTCCCTGTATGCAAACCAGAACTTGTTGGTGTCACTTGCCTCACTATGCTTTGATGCCTCTTGGTTTTAATATGGACATTATACAGCATCACTAGCCATAATCCCCAAACATGTTTGATAAAGTCTTCGGTCACGGAGATGTCCTGGGTCACCCGCTGGGGGCACAAAGCGAGGTCGTGTTCTGTTCACCATACAAACCCCCGCGCAGCTGGGTCCCCACCCGCTGCCTACCTGTGCACCCACACGCAGCCCCTCCCGGGCTCCAGCGCTTCTCAGCTAACACCAGCTGTCACCAGCAGCTTGCCAGGTGGGTGGCAGGTGACCCAAGCTATGTCCTCGACTCTAAAATGGAGCAATTGGTTACCATGCACAGGTTTTGTGAGAATTAAAGAAAAAGGGGGGAAAATGATTACAGTTGGGCTGGCCTTGTGCTTTCCTTCTCTGTCTTGGAAACATGGCAGAAATGTACCACGCCTGCTGCCTACATGAATTTTGCAAGCCGAAGGTTAAGTGGCTGGAGGTGACTTCCATCAAGTCTATGTGGCAATTTGCCACATTATCCTTCTCCTGCCACTGCTCTGTCACCCTTCCAAGATGACAGCCACTGTTTGTCCTCTTGGATCCCTGAGTGAGCCCAGCACGGAGACAGATCCCAGCCACACCAAGCTGCAGGAAGGACGAGTAGGATGGACATAAGGGAAATGGCTGTTTTATGCACTGAAATTTTATTTTGTTTTTATTTTTATTAGTACATGTTTGCAGTACATAAGGGTTACAGTCATCATGGGGAGTTGGTACAGGGACATAGCACATCTGAATTTAGGAGCTCGCAATACTTCCGGGTACACGAAAGTGCTTTAATTTCTTTTTTAAACTAGAAGGGAAAAATGAACTTTTAGGCTGAAGGCAGTGTTTTAATATAACCATCCTTAGACTATAGGATGGAAAAGATTTCCTCACTGCGAGGTCCACAGCTGAGGTACCTATAATAAAAATCAGATAGATAAGAGAAAAGCATAAAAATGTATTTAACATCAATGCGGGTGGCACAGAAGCCTGCGGAGATGACGCCCAGAGAAACGGGAAGACTTTTTACAGACAGCCATGCAGAAGGTTGTGTGGAGGACAGAGCATCTGGTTGAGGGCTGGCTACCCGGAGGAACGTTGGTCACCAGGCCTGTTTGTTCCGAGTCTTCCTTATGTCCCCTGTCCTCAGGAGTCAGGGCTGTCCTCTCTTCTGTGTGCAGAGAAGGAACCTCTGGCAAGGTCTTCTTTAGGGAAAGGACAGAGAATTCTTGTACGTCTGCACCAGGGCAGAAGGCAAAGGGAAGAGATGAGAGAGCCCTTCCTGCTTCTGCTGTTTTCTCAAATGCCAAGTAGCCATACTTTGGGGTAGTGTGTCCTGAACCCTGTCAATACCAACTCAGTGCTGGCTGTGATGGTTCACACTTGGAATCTCAAGATACTCGGGAGGCTGAGGCAGGAGGATTGCAAGTTTGATGCCAGTCTGGGCAACTGAACAAGACCCTGTCTCAAGATAAAAAAATAAAAAGGGCCAAGGATGTAGCTCAGTGGTAGAGCTGCTGGTTTCAATCTCTAGTACAACAAAAACAAAACAAACCGACAAAAACCAACTGTGGCATAAAATATAATTTCTCCTACTCTCTGTGAAGGAAGGGGATCATGAAGGCAAAGTAGCACACAGAAGCCATACGGTGGCACTGAGAAAGGGTTTTGTAACCCGTGCAAATCTGGGTGACCTTGTACTGCTTGGAGCACAGTGTGGATAGAGCACTGCCATGACCTATCTCTCTTCCTTTGTGAGTATGTTAAAAATGTCCCCTGTTAGGACACGATGGCTCTGTGCTTGATTTGGAAAGGTGATCTCCGGACACCCAGAAAGCCATCTTGTAGGAGGAAGGGTCTTGGCCACCACAGCTCGGTCTGGCCTGCCTCCCAAGCTTGTGTTTGCCCCTCCTCCTGTGCAGCAGCCTCGACTTCTCCAGCTGGGTCTGGGGAAGCCACCTTCTTACCTAGCTGCAGGGCCTCGCTAGGACTGGCGGCCTGGCCACCGTGGAGAGCGAGGGGCCATCTCTCCAGCCCAGCTCGAGGGAGCTTCATTCAGAACTGTGCTGGGAACCCCCAGGGTGCACGTACGTGGTCTGTCCTGGAAGGTGGGGTGCTAGGGTGATCTCAGTTCCTGTCTAGTTTGCCGCCAAGACCAAAATCAAAGTAATCTCAGAGAAACTGAATCAGAGCCTTGATCAAACTTAGGCTTGAGCCCTGCCTTTACCTCTTTGGACTTACATAAGCCTATAACTGCCCTTTTACTGTTAAAACCCAGATTGGTTTTTCTGCTATTTTCACAAGCTTACTGAAACTAAGGCTGCTAATTATTAGCCCCACTTCATAAATTAGGAACAGAGGTGTTAAGTCGCTTGCCCCAAACTGCAAAGTTCATTTGTATAGGATCCAGGATTTGATCCCAGGCAACGTGACTCAGAAATTATCTAGATGAAGCCTGGTGTGTGCTTTGCGTTGATATTAAACACCGTGTTTTCCCAAACATCATCTGCAACTGTCTGAGCATGTGTTACTTTATAAACGAACACCAGAAACACGAACAGGTCTAGGCAGACAGGAAGTGATGCACAGAATTCTGTCCTGCTCTGTGTCTCCTTTAAGCAGCTCCCACAGCTGGTACCTTGTGAGAAAGACCCCATGACCACAACTACAAAGAACTAGGGACCAGGAATCCGAAAGTCCCCCTCACTGCTTCCCCTCACCCTCCTTGTCCTTGTCCCATCCTTCTCTCACCCCCTTAGCTGCCAACCCAAGTGTCTTGTATCTTTCTTTTTTTCTTTTTCTTTTTTTTTTTACCAAGCTACACCCCTGGCCACTGTGTCTTGTATCTTAACACAAGACCCGATTTCTCTTGGCCTCCAGCTTGCTTGCCTCTTGGTTGTAGTTTTGTTTTGTTTTTCTTAGCACACTCCCAGGCAGCCTGGACAGCATGGCGCCTTCCACGGCTGGACCTGGCTGCCTGGATCTCACCTCGCCAGGCATGGTCTTCGCAGGCAGCTCATCTACCCCTTGAAAGGTCCCACCTTCAGGGAATGGACTTAAACAATAAATCTTTGCAAACCTTCATCTGTGTGAAAAACAAACACAAAGAAGAAGCAGATTGTGAATGTGGACAACTCATCTGAAAAGTTAGGGTGAGAAAGAGAAAATGGAGATGGGGCTTTATATGGAGGGGATGTGGCGTGGGCTGGTTGTACCCTAGTATCCATTCTGCTTTCTGTGGTTACTAGATTCCCTTCCCAGCCTTCCTGTGACCAGCCACAGCCGTGTGGCTAAATTCTGGCCCCCTGGGACGTGAGTGGAAGTCATGGCCCCATATGGAGGGGCTTGCTGTCTCCCCATCACTCCCTTCCCATTCTGCTGGGAGGAACGTGACTCATCACAGGCAAGCAGAGCAGGCCACCGCCTCGGAATGGGGAGGCCAAGAAACAGAAAAAGCTGAGGTCTCTGTCCCTATAGGGTTGCCCTGCAGCTTGGGCTGCTTATGCCTGGATGCTTACATGAGAAACAAGACAATATTCATCAAATTCATAGATGGATTCAGGTTTCGGGATTCTTTATAGCAGCCAAACCCACTTCCTAATTAATACATTGGAAAGAAAGTTTTTGACTTTTGTTGTTGTTTTTAATGAATTTCAAACTCGTTCCAATGTCAATTGGAAGAAGCTGGGAGAAAGAGAGGCTGAAAACAGGGTGATCTAGCAAGGTGGTTACCATAAGGGTCCCGAGAAGGGACGAGGAAAGTGGACCGTGAGCCCAGGTAGATGGGCTCGGACTTGGTGGCACAAGGGACACTGGTCTGTGTGGACAAAGGGAAGGTGAAGGGGAGCTGGCTGTGGGAGACTTGAGGTTCGGGAGCGGTACGTTGAGGTAGTTCTTGTCTCAGAGCTTCCGTTTGGGGGAAGTGGAGGCGAGGTCCTCCATGAGCAGAGGTCCTTCCCAGAACAGCGGCAATGGGAAGCAGAGAGCTAACGTCAGGACTCAGGGTCGGGGAGCAGCCGAGCAGCCTCTCCAGGGCCATCTGCATCTGCGTTGCCTGGGAGCACAAGAGCTGAGCCCCAGATGCTGAGCATTTATCCCTCTGTGTCATGTCCATTTCGGAACAGGGTTTATAAATAGAAACTTTGTTTATGAGTTTGATCATAAGAATATAAAACATGAGATGAGGATATAGCTCAGTGGTAGAGCACTTGCCTAGCATGTGGGAGGCCCTGGGGATCCACCCCCAGGCAATGCAGAATACACACAGGCGCGCACACACACACACACACACACACACACATACGCACACGATGTATTGGATAAGCTCAAGAGCCTTATCCAATACACCCAGCTTATATAAATTTCCAAGTGAAAACATGTTCATTGTGTACAGTTTTCAAGTTATGGTAAGTCTATTTTGATTTTTAAAAATGGGCTGACACCCTCATAAAAACAAAAAACAAACTTACATGTGGCCATTTCACAGCTGGTTAGACGGCATGCTAAGTTTTTTACATGGCTTAGCCCTCTAGCCAGTGAAATAGGTGCTTTTATCCATATTTTATAGATAAGGAAACTGAAGCCCTGAGAGAATGAATAACTTTCCCCAAGTCATACAACTATTAAAGGACCAAAATCTGAGTCAAGGAACTGACTGTAACATCCATGCTCCTTACCACTGCCCTCTGCCTCTTCTCTGTCCAGGAGTTGTTCTAGGACCTGACAGTTCAGTTCCAGGGTTTTGCTGTTCTCCTGGAACGTTACGGGTCTCTAACGGGAACCAAACTGATGGCTCGAAGTGGCTAGACGGGAAATCAGGTTACACGCACCCTCCCCTCCCTCACCAGTCCAACAGTGGTGGCACAATAAAAATCTCCTAGCTGGTGATCTCCTAGCTGGCGAAAGCCCTGGACTTTCTTCACACTGCCTGTCAGGTGACACCACTGTGTACCCATATCCCAAGGACGTCACCCAACGCATGCTAATGTGTGCCGCCTGAGCAGAAACAGTCTCCCACCTCGCCACCTTGTGGTAGCAATTGAAACAGCAGCGCTGGAGAGCTGGTTGGGTGTCCCCATTTTCAGTCAGCCGTGGAGATGCAGAACTGGCCTCTTGGCAAGAAGTGCTTAGGGTTCTTAGAAAGTTGAAAGCAATATTTCAAGAAGTAGATGAGAGGGGGGGTGTGGTGGTGCACACCTGTAATCCCAGGACTCTGGACGGTTGAGGTAGGAGGATCAAAATTTCCAGCCTAAGAAACTTTGCCACTTGGTAAGACACTTTCCCCCCAAAAAAGTAGATAATAAAGGTAAATGGGAGTTGTTAATGGTAAAAATGAGAATTGTGGCTGTATTTGTACCGGCAGGCGACCACCCATCACCTTTATACAGAACAGACTGTCCCTGGGCCAGGACACAGAACATGGGGAGAAGGCATTTCAGGTACCTGACTGCCTCCCGGCTGCATCTAACTCAGACATTGACTTTTGAAATTTGTTCAGAACATTTACAGCCAGACTCTGGGCCTTGCGATCCCAGCAGCGCCAAGGCAGGGGGCTCCAAGGACAGTCCCTCAACTAAGGACAGCCCTTAAAGCTGGCAGTAGATCCCCAACTGACAGCGTTATTGTTTAGGAAATGAAACTGCAGTTAATGCAACTTGCCAGCTCGTGGCTCTCAGACTGGGACTTGGTTTGGTGAGTCTGTGGCACGTTGTCATGTCCCTGGCAGAAAAGGTCGCTTCTCTGTAATCAGATCAGAGGCCACAGGGGCGCTTCCGAAACAGTGTTAATTTTATTTGTTGTGCATTTTAGCAGATTAAGCCCTTAGGGTTGGGATTTTAAAAATATTTCTTCTTGGGCCAAAAGAGTGTTTTAATAAAGCTAAGTTCTTTGTGTAAAGCTTCTCCAAATCCCTGACTAATTAATTTCTAAAGCAGCAGAATGTGGCTCACGATTCGTGGCATCCCCTCTCACACACAGGAGCACCAGTGAGAGCCAGACCTGCACGGGCCCCACGGCCACCCTTGTTTGGACATTTCACACGAAAATCCAGATTTCATACTCTTTTTTGGAGAAGCGGGCACTCTGACAACAGTGGGCTTGGACCGTCACATGGCAGTACAAAGCAGCTGCTACCTTCCAAGGAGCACATTTGTGTCCTGCTCCACTGGAGCTGCCACCATGTCTCTTGTCCTAGCCTTGGCCATGGTGTCCTGCTGGTGACCACTCCACTTATTCACAGTCCCTGCCTGGCCTCCCGGGGTTGTGGATTTGCCCCACAACCCTCCCCAGTGGTAGGAGGCTCCGTAGAAACTTCTCTTACACCTCTCCTGTACACAGCAAGATTCTGGGAGACCAAAGGCCCACCCCTTTCCTGTGGTTGCTATGAAACATGTTCTCAATACATGTTGAAATGTAGAAATAAATGGGCAGCTATCCATGTGTGCCCAGAGTGTGCCAGCACGGCGGTAGGCACCAAAAGGGCCAGAAAGCTGTTGTTCTAAATCATGTTATTAAGGAGTCGATAGCACAGGGTGTGAGACAAAATTATTTTGTTGGGTGTGGGTGTGACTGGTGCCCTAAGCAGATGTGCTGCACAGCAGTCGAGAGAACCCTTGCCCACCCCCATGAAAACTTCTTCAGAGTTGTGGATGGTGTTGCCACTGTCCGGAAACAGTGTCTTTCAGCCCTCTGCCTCTTTATGGCACGATGACCCTCCTGTCTGTAGAACCTCAGGGTTGTGTAACCCTCAAAACTTTGAGTCTTTCACCACCCCCAGCTGCTGGTGAAGAGGTTGGCACTTCTTTTCTTTCTCTCTAGTGCCACCCCCCCCCCCCACCAACAGCAGACGAACAGGGTCCCTACTCATAAGGAGAATGGGGCTCACCCGGGAGGCGGGTGGGAAATCTGCTTCTTGTGCTTATGGGTGCCCCGGGGGTTCCTTGGAGATTCTCCCAACCTGGGGCGTCTCAGTGGTTCCCAGGCCTCTGCACTGCAGAGTCACAGGAAGCTGAAGTTCAATTCCTCTTTCCTCATAGCCCTTATCACACCACCAGCCATACTGAATGGGATTTTACATGTCCTCAAATGGCTGCTTCGAGAGTTTTCTGTTGGTCCACAAGAAGCAACAGTCTGCCCTTGCTCTGCCCTTGGTGAGGATGTGGACAATTGTGAGCCCTTGTTCACTGCACTGGGGAATGTAAAATTGTGCAGCCATGAAGGGAAACAGCTTGGCAGCTCTTCAGCGGGCTACATGGAGAGCTGTTATACGGCCCCACAATTCCATTCCTAGATAGCCGCCTGAGACAACAGGAAACCTGTGTTCACACAGTCACTTGGATGTGACTGTTCATAGCAGCATTGAAAAGTGGAAACAAAACAAATGTTCACCAGTAAATTACCAGATAAACACAATAAGGTGTATCTACGTCACAGTTCACAGTAAAAAGCAATGAAACACTGACACGTGCTACAACATGGAGGAACCTGGAAGACATTCTAAGGGCTAGAGCTGGACCACATAGAGGATGATTCCGTCTATACGAAATGTCCCAAACAGCCAAATCTACAAAGACAGAAAGTAGAGCCAGGCCCACCGGGGCAGGGGGAATGGGGCTGACTGCTTCCTGTGGTCGGAATGTGTGTGTCCTTTTAAAATTCTTTGGTTGGAACCTAATACCCAGTGTGATAGTCGTAAGGCATGGGGCTTTTGGGGTGTGCTATGAGAGCACCTCCCTCATGAGTGGGATTATGCTCATAAAAGAAATTAAAGAGCTGAGAGTTGTGACATGTGACTGTAATCCCAGCTACTCCAGAGGCTGAGGCGGGAGAATTGCAAGTTTGAGGCCGGCCTGGCAAATTAGCAAGCCCCTGTCTCAAAATAAAATAAAAAGCACTGGAGATATAGCTCAGTGGCCCCTGGGTTCAATCCCCAGTACTGCAAGAGGAAAGAAAGAAATTTAAGGAAGCATCCAAATTCGGTTTCCCCTCCCCATGTGAGGCGCCATTTTGGAAGCAGAGACACGATCTTCCTCAGACCCCAGATCTGCTGACTCCCTGATCTCAGCCCTCCCAGAATTATAAGAAATACATTTATTTATAAATTACCCAAAAGCAATGGACTCAAACTCTGCTAATAGTTACAGTTTCTTTGTGGGATGATGGCAACGTTCTGAAATTAGATAGTGGTGCTAGTTATGCAATAGTGTGACTATCCTGGAAACCACTGAGTCACACACACGCTTTAGAGTGGTCATTTCCTGCTCTGAGAATTAGATCACCATTTTAAAAAATCATTTTAAAAAAAGAACCAATTTATTCTCCAGCTACCCTCTTCCAGGATAATTAAAATATAACTGTCACCTGCCAAACGGAAGGCTCTGCTGTGGACTGACCTTGCTAGTGGTGGTGGTACAACGGCTGAGCTTTTAAAAATCACATTCGGTGTGATCTACAAGGACCTCGTGAAAGCAGGGTTGGTTTCCATTTCCTTACCTCTGTCACTTGCCATATTTTGATAATGCTGTAAATTACAGGACCCAGAACTGGTCTTTAATTACACAGCGCTTTAATAGGGCTTGCTGGCAAATACCATAGAATTACAGGCGCCACTAATGAAATACAGCATCGTTTTATCTGTTCTCTGGTGGCAGCCTTTAAAACACAATTAGTACCATGCATGATATTTATTTAGGATTTTATCTCATTTATTCATTCCCTCTCCAAATGAGTATCGTACTTCTAGCTGCTTTTTACTCCTTCACATGAGTTTGTTGTCATTTTCAATCCATTCTTTCCTTCCCTCTTGGACTCCAGTGAGCCAGAAGGCAGCAGCATGGATAGCTAAGAGAAGCAAACATGTTAAAGATGATCACTCATCCTGCCCCTTGCTCTTCCCAGGCATGGAAGAAAGGACAAATTAACACAAAGAATCTGTTTTTTGTTTTGTTTTGTTTTGTTTTGTTTTTGAGACTGGGTCTCACTGTGTGATTCAAACTGGCCTTGAACCCACTATGTACCCCAGGATGGCCTTGAACTTTCCTTGATCCTCCTGCCTCCACCTCCGAAGTGCTGGGGTCACAGGCATGTGCCACCACACCCACCACAACACACAGAATCATATCATGCCCTACACTAAAACCCTCGTGGACGTCCAACCATCACCTACAAGAAAACAGCCCAAGAGGGGTGTGGTGGCACATACCTGTAATCCTAGCAGTCTGGGAGACTGAGGCAGGGGAATTGCAATTCTGAGCCCAGCCTCACTCAATAACTTAGTGATACTCTGTTTCAGAATTTTAAAGTGTTGAAAGGGCTGAGTATGTAGCTTAGTGTGAAGGTCCTGAGTTCAATCCCTTGTGTGAAGGAAGAGGAGGAGAGGAAGGAAGTTGGGCAGGGGAAAGATGAGGAGGAGAGAGAAGAGAAGAGAAAAGAAAAGAAAGAGCCCCTCAACTGCTGGGCAAGACAGGAAAAGACTTGCACACTGTGTGGGCTCCAGGCCCACTTTTTGTGCTGCCCCCTCGGCCCCTCGAAGGGGGCCGGGCATTTTTGCATCTCTCTGTCGTGCCTGCAACACTCCCCAGGTGCTGTGGCCTCTGTGAAGCCTTCCCTTGGCCTCTTCTGTCACCCAGCCCAATTCTCCAGCCCCAGACAGATCCCGTTCCTCTGTGACCCCTTTGCTCGGCCTTTTTGGCAGTCAGCAGTGTGTGTGTGTCTTCCCCTCAGTGGCCAGGTCCCAAAGGGCAGGGTGACGATTTCATCTTTGCACTCACAGCGGTGCCCGGCATTTTCAGAGTCATTTCAAGCCTCTCCCATGTAGTGGCATCGCCCAGGAATCCATGTCTCTTGAACCTTTGCATCTCCTGAGAACACTTTGTGTTTACTGCGCTCTAACAAGGCCACTTCCCAACAAATAGGGCCTTGGATAGGAGGTGCCAAGCACGGAGCCAGGACATTACAGGGAAGAAAACAGCACAGTCCCTGCCTTCAGGGACTCTGTAACCCAGTAGTGGGAGATAAGAGAAGGAGCCATATGCCTAGGATGGCTGGAGGGAAGCTGGTTCCTTCTTAGTCCCTGCCCCCTAAGAAGGGTCAACCTCCAGTACTTCAGGGGAAAAAGGAATTTTCTCCAGCCAGGTTGCAAGACTGTATGAGAAAACTGAGCTGCCCTTGCTCTTCAAATGGAAAACATCTTTCACACCACAGAGGAGGCTGTGCCCAAGGGAGGCCTTTGTTCTCCTGAGCTCCCCAGTGGGCCAGGAAGCCCCCATCTGCCCCAGGCAGAGTGGAGGGGGACAGACCCCAGAACCACAGTGTGGGCGCTCTCAGCTTCACCTCCCACTCTGCGTGAGCCCACCAGCTCCCTTCCCACCTTGCCAATGCAATACTCCCAGAGACAGGGAGAAGGGCCGGCCCAGCTGGGAGAACACGTTCCTGCCCTTCAGCTTGAGGCAGCCAACAGAGGCCACAAGTCCCACTGCCAACCCAAACCTTCCCAGGGACGTGGCCTGCACTGTGTCCTCTAGTTCCTTCTGGTGGCAAATTAGTCCTTTGGTACAAAAACATACTGACATCACACGAGAAGATACAATTAGTATCAAAAGCAGGAGGTTTTGCTATAATGATGCTCAACTTTGAACAATGTTTAGGAGCTAATGCTTCTTGCTCCCCACTGTCCTCAGTGACGCGGGGCCATGAGCAGAGGCTCCAGGGCCTTGGCCCCAGGGTGGGTGGGCAGCAAGAGCAGAGGGCAGGCGGAGCACAGGACTTGGGGAGGGCAGGAGACAAGAGGCTGTGGCCTCAAGGGAGACAGTGGCTGGGACAGGGAGACAGGAAATGCTGCTTTGCTGCTTCGGCCTCTTCTGTCCCTGACCAGGTTTCACCTCGCCAGCGCTTTCTTTGTGGAAGTGCACTTGGCCACCACAAGTACTGACTTCGTTCGATGTGATGTTTGCCTCGATAGTCACAGCAGCACTATTCTCAGTAGCCAACAGGTGGGGGCAACCCAAATGTTCATTCCTGGATGAGTGAGCAATAATGTATTACATTTTATAAAGAACTGTGAGACAGAATGCTGTGCCTGTAGGCCCAGCTACTCAGGAGGCTAAGAATGCAAGATTATCTGAGTCTAGGAGTTTGAGAGCAGTCTGGGAAACACAATGAGAGCCTGTCTCAGGAAGGAAGGAAAGAAGAAAAAAGGAAAGAAAGAAAGAGGAGGGAAACGAGGAAGAAGGAAAAGAAAAAAAAGAAAATTGAGATACATGCTACAACATGGAGGAACTTTGACAATATAATAATGAGTGAAATAACCAGACAAAGAAGACAAACAATACATGATTTCACTCGTATAAGCTCCGGAGATTAGTTGCATTCGTAGAGCTGGAAATCAGAACGTGCTTGCCAGGACCAGATGGAGGTTCAAAGTTCTAGAGAAGGATGGTGATGACCACGATGGCACAACGGTATAGATAAATTTAAGGTACTGAAGTGTACACTTAAAAAACAGTTAAAATGGTACATTTTATATTATGTCTATTTTACCACGATAAGGAAATTGGTAGACTTCTCAAAGCCTCCTCTTGAGGCACCAGAGAGACTCAGTGGGGGCGACGGGAGATCCCTAAAGGGGGACAATGGGTAGACTGGTTTACGTAGGTCACAGGTGGATCTTTAGTGACTACTTTCATTTTGGCTTGTGGTTGTGGTGGTGATGGCCTTTCCAGCCCAGCAGAGCTCAAGGCAGCCACGTGGGAGGGGGCACAGGGGGGTGCCCAGCACCTGAGCCGAGTCCCCACAGGCCAGTCATCGGCCATGCCTTCCAGCTTCTGTCTTCTTGGGCAGGAGGTGGAGATGAGGTGGGGAGGGGAAGTTCCTCTGGCCAGTTGGAAAACTGCACCAGCAAACTGAGCTGTCCCTGCTCTTGGCATGGAAAATGTCTCTTTCAGACCTGTCTTCCAAGGTGTCCCTCCCCACTGCGTCCTGCCGTAGGGGAGACAGAACAGCTGTCACAGTTGGTCTGACTCACTGGTTTATCATCTCCCCCACCATCCTCACCCGCTCCCCCAAGCCCACCCGCCCTGAAATGCCTGCACAAGGCCTACTATTTTAAGACCTAAATTCCCTGTCGGCATGGCAACTCTCAGGCTGTGCCTCTGTCGGTTGCTGCCAGGATAGAAGAAAAGCTACCTTTCACTAGGGCTCCCGCCAGCCTGCTGCAGAATGCGGGTGCAGCCAGCGGGCGTGCGTAATTGTTTCTGTCACATCTTCTTCTTTGTGTATTTACTCATTGTTCCACTCTTGAAAAATGTAAAAGCCAGGTTGGGTGTGGGGGCACATACCTGTAATCCCAGCTACTCAGGAAGCTGAGGCAGGAGGATCACAAGTTTGAGGCCAGCCTGGGCAACTTAGCAGGACTCAAATTTAAAAAACAAAAAAGGACAGGAGGTATAGCCCAGTGCAGATCATACAGGGATTCAATCTTCACTACTGCAAAACACACAAAGAATCAAAAAACCAGGTAGGGAGCCAGAGGATGTAGCTCAGTGGTCATATGCTTACTGAGCATGTACAAGGCCCATCCCAGTACTGCAGGGAAAAAAAAAGTAAAACCATTCTTAGCTTGCTGATCATACGAAAACAAATCTTGGGCCAGAAATGACCCAGAGGGCATAGTTTACCCAGCTCCAATTCTGGGCTGGAAGCAGCAGCTTTTCAAACTTGGGCTTTCTCATTGTGGAAATTCTTGAAAGGCTGGGGGCGGGGTGCAGGAAGAAAGATACACAGAGAGTGTGGAAGAAGGACAAGGACACTAACCTGTTTATTTCCCCTGAATCTATGCTTTTTGGTGTACTTTAAAGTTTATTATTGTTCTTGTAAGTGTGTTAACATTAACATCTTAGGCTATGCAATCTCACCGGGCCCCAAATAAGGACTGAGGTTTATAATCTATGATTTCTGTTTGTAAAAAGTGGAATTTATTTCATCACCTCTCCTCATTCTTTGCAAGACCAGATTTTCTTCAGAAATACTGAAAGAAACGTGTACACTGAAGGTTCCTTTGTTTTCTGTTTTTCTTGTTTGTGGACTGGGGATCAAACCCAGAACTTTGGGCGTGCTAGGCAAGGGGTTTAGCTATCAGTGGGCTGCATCCCTGGCTTCCCTTACAGAAAAATTGAAAGCCTATCAAACAGAAAAAGACTAATAAAATAAACCCCATGTTCCTGACATTACTGCCTTATTTATTTATTTTTTTACTGCCTTATTTTTAAAAGGCATTTCTGTGTAGATTAAAGAAATGGTTTGTACTTTCTTAAAACATGGATTGAAAGAAGGGAAACAATTACCTTTGCAAATGGTTTTTGTACAGAATCTAGTCCTCCATCCTGCCTGAAAGTGAAGGGTGGGAGTGGGAGGAACATCTGTAGGAAAGAAACAGGACCACTTTTGATAGTCACCATGGAAACCACAGGGCTAAGATGGTCGAGTTTGCTCAGGGGGCAGGCAGGGGCCTGTTAATGGACGGTGGGTCACAACTGTGGGAGAAACATACAAGCCGTTCCCCGGGGAGACTTCATTGTCTCTGAACTTCCCTCTCTCCTCCAGGGGTGTGATCAGTTGGAGGATAATTTCACTTTAAGTTTCTGGGGTTTAATTAAAAGACAGACAACCTTGATGTTCTGTTTCTCAGTTTTAAGGTTTGTTTTACTTTGTGTGGAGAAGGCCAGCAAGGGCTAATCTGCATATTCACTTTGAGGAAGTCTGAGATTTTATAGGAGACTCCTTGAATCCCGTTTACAACAGACTGGCCCTCGGTCGGTCGGTCGGTCGGTCGGTCGGTCGCTGGAAGAAAGTCTTACAGGGCTTTGGAGGGGGACGAATCCCCACGTTGGAATGTTGAAGACATAACCCGTGACAAGCGCTTCAGGAGACCAGGGAATCCAGCCCAAGGCAGCGCGGTTCAGAGGGTAGGGACTCAAGTTTCCCCCTCCCGAAGGAACTGGACCCCAGGGCAGACCACTCACCAATCGCAGCAGCCCTGGGTCCCTTTTGGCACCAGGCGGTTTGCTCTAGGGCTATGGAGAAGCAAGACTTGGCCTGCGCCGGCCTGACTTGGGTCCCACCTGCCCGCACCCTTATCCACAGCTTTCCTTTCCTGTCATCAGCAGACAGCCACGGCCAGAGTATGAATGACTGTCGACTCTTTCAGAAGAGAGGGGCTTTGCGCTCACATAACTTCCTACAGTGTGCTGTACAGTCCTATTTTATGACTGATTTGTTAGGGCCGTGACTGACTCTCGCACTGCGCCTAATTTGTAAGTTGAACTTTATCATGGGCTCGTATAGAAAATAGTGCATTTGGCCTCAGGCGCTATTCGCGATTTCATGCGCGGGGGTCCCGAGTGTGTCCCCTCCCCCACGGGGGCCACGCCACTCTTTCTCCTGTGATGCATTCTCCGATCACCTGCCAGTGGGGCTGGCCAGGGGAGGGATGTCCAGCCCCCTCGAAGAGCCAGGTACAGAAGATGAAATTAGTCATCAGGAGAGAAGCGTGCGCAGAGGGGCGGACAGACGGTCGCCCAGGACGGGGGCCGGTCCTCCCCGTCAGGGGCCCCGCGCTGGCCTCCCGGTGGAGGCCTTAGTGTCCCCCTGCAGCTCCGGGGAAGAAGACTGTGCCGGCGGGGGACCGCCACCAGGGGGCGCGCGGGGTCCGGATCGCGGAAATCCGGCGTCGCCAGAGCGAGAGAATTGTAGGGTTGGCTGAGTACCTTTGAGGGTCAGCGAGGCCCTTGCTTCCTCCAAGGTGAGACCTAGAAATTGCGGGTGTCTCGCGGCCAGCTGCTGGCCCGTCCCCGTGTCCTACAAAACCTTAAGAAGTTCCTCGAGGGCAGCACTGTGCTTAGTCCACTTGCGTCTCCCACTGCCTGTGAGTCCTCGATTTCCTTAGCACAGGCAGGTGACTCCATCTCCCCCCGGGGGGGGGGGGAGGGCGGCAAGGGTTCTCAAAGTTCCTCCTCTCCAGAACCCGTATGCTCTTAAACATTAGCGAAGACCTCACAAAGGTTTCTGTTTGTGTGTGTGGGTTGTACCGCTCAATATTTACCAATCAAGAAATTAAAACCCAAAGCTGGGCGTGGTGGTGAATGCCTGGTATCCCAGCACTCTGGGATGCTGAAACAGGAAGACGGAAAGTTCAAGTCCAGCCCGGGCAGCTTAGTGACTTAGCAAAACCCTGTCTCAAAATAAAACACAAAAAGGGCTTGGGATGTAGCTCAGTGCAAAGGCTGTAGGTCCCAGTCCCTAGTAGCATCAAAATAAATAAATAAAATTTAAAATAAAACCCCAAATTTAAAAATTTTTACTTCTTACAGTAACAAACCTACTGCATTTTTTTGTTGATTTCTGTTTTTGACACAGGGTCTTACCACTATACCTGGTTCCTACTACATATTAACATCACACTTTTGCTTTACGAAAGTAACTTTTTCCTGGTACGGTAGCTCATGCATGTAATCTCAGCGCTCAGGAGGCTGAGGCAGGAGGATCGCCAAGAGTTTGAGGTCAGCCTGGGCTACACAGTGAGGTCAAGTCCAGCCTGAACTACATAGTAAAACCATGTCGAGAGAGAGAGAGAGAGAGAGAGAGAGAGAGAGAGAAAGAATATGAATCATATTTTGTAAAACAAAACAAAAAAAGAAGCATGACACTATTTTACTTTTCTGTCATTTTTAAGTGTCTAACTTAATAAAAGGCAGGTGGAGTCTCCTGTCTGCTCTGCACTCAGTTTGTTGTGCATTTTCTTAAAGCACTTAGCTGTATATGTGTGTGAGAGAATGCAAGTGGAAAAGGCAAACAATGTGAAAATGGTCGTGACCTTGCACACTGCTGCCCACTTTGATACCAACTAGAGTATAAATGGCAGTGAGTGTTATTTTGAATAAGAGTTGAAATGCTTTTTCTGTGGAAAGAAGGCAGCTTTTGGTGAGGACTGAGGACCAGGCAGCCCTAAAGTTCGCCCTCCAGCAAAGTCAAGGCTTCCACAGCCAGTGGTGTTGGGAAGCTGGGTTCCGCGGGTGTAGACACAGCTGAGGGGTCATTGCCTGGGGTCTGAGGAGCAGCAGCTGGCAGAACGGTGGCCAGAGGGAGGGAGAGATGAGGTGGAAACACCGTGCGTGTCCAGAGCAGGGGTGTCTCGGCACCCAGGCGCTCCGGGCCAGTGACGTCCGGATGTTCGGGTGTGAGCAGGTCCTGGCTTCCCAGCTACGGAAAGAGCAGCAAGGTTGAGGGGGTCCATCCTCCTGGGTGTTATGAACATTTTTCCATCCTCCCCGCTGGTTGACTTGGTTGGAAAATCATCCAAAAGAAGTGGTCTAACTCAAGGAAAAGGGAAACTAAAGATTGCTTATCCAAAAGGCTCGGGGCCGGAAGTCTTTGGATTTCCAGGTATTTTGGATTTTGGAATATTTGCATAGATTTGATTAGAGGAACGTGCCTACTCTGAATGTCCAAAATTCTCCAAAATCCAAAACATTTTGAGTATTATGTCAGCCACGACTAGAGTCCCAGTTTTTTGGGAGGCTGACATAGAATGATCACTTGAACCCAGGATTTCAAGGTCAGCCTGGGAAACAGAGAGACCCTGTCTCCAAAAAAAAAAAAAAAAAAAGAAAATCAAATTTCTGAGCATTCCAGATGTTAGATTTCTGATTAAGAAGGTTCAATCTATATTAGAATGAGGTCTTCATTCTTTTTTTTTTTTTTTTGGTGTTGGGGATCGAACTCAGGGCCTTGTGCTTGCCAGGCAAGCACTCTAACCACTGAGCTAAATCCCCAACCATTCTCTTTCTTTCATCAAGCATTTATGGAGCATTTACCATGCAAACCATGGGTTAAATGTCAGAGGTATTAGGTTGAAAACACAACAAAGGTGCAGGCCTCAGACATTACACTAGCTGCAGGGAGGTTTACTTGTTTCTCAGATCCCACCCATTTTGGAGAGCTGCGCCTGGAAGACAGTGTGAGTAGCGGAGCGTGGGCCCCACCGTCTGGGAGGGCAACACTTGTTCTGCCCAAGCCTTCAAGTTCTACCTGTTGTGCTTTCTGCGCTCAGTGGGAGGCACTGCTGTCTCTCTCGTTTTTTACAGGCAAGGGAACTGAAACTCAGAAATTAACAAGCTTGTCTAAACTCCAGAGGTGGAACTGGAAGCAAACCTCACGTCGGTCTGTGACAGCCAGCCTGCCCCGGCTGTGGACAGACTGCCTTCCATGCAGGAACTGGCCCACACTGTCAGGGCCACTTTGCTGGCATCTCCATGGGGCACTGGAAACGCCAGGCGCCACAAGCATTGCTGGCAGTTTCAGCATGTCAGCAGCGGCGGGTGGGGCTTTGGGCAGCAGAGGGAGGTAATGCTGGTGGCCTGGACGATCATGGTGAGCAGCCAGCCGTCCCCTCGCTCTGTGCCAGACGCTGCCCAAGCATTTCATGTAAATAACTTATTCAAAATGTACAACTCCCATTTTTAAAGATTAGGAAATGGAGCCGTAGAACAGTAAAATAACTTTCCTAAAGCTTCATACCTGGGATGCAAGGAGCCAGGATCAGAACTCAGGTGCTTCGGCTGGTGAAGGTGTGTGCTTAAGAATCAAGGTAAACTGCATTTGGGTTCTTCTGAGAAGGATGTAATATTTTTAAGTGCATTTCTCTTTATTGGTAATGAGCCCTGAGAAAGAGGAGAGCAAGTGTGGGAGATTGCAAAAATGGCTGCAGTACTTTGCAGCTCCTTCCACCAGACATGAAGTCCCCTCCCTGCCCCTGGGTTGGGTCCAGCTTTGTGACTTGGCTGTGGTCCAGAGAATGAGGTGGGGGTGAGGTGTGGCAGTCCCGAACTCGGGGCTCCAGCAGCCATCCTGGGACCTACTGTCATGGGAAGAAGCTGCGATAGGCCAGCCGGCTGGTGGGACACACGTGGCTCAGTCCCTTTCACCCCAGCTGACAATCATCCAACCCCTAGATGTACGAGACAGGCCATATTTACCCATCCAGTGACCTGTCGGCTATGTGGTCAGACTGTGGTGACAGTCACATAGCAAGCACGAGAGCCAGAAGGACTGGTTGCCCGCTGACCCACAGAGTCATGAGCAAGCACACGTTGACTGAGGCCACCGAGTTTAACCCACCGGCAGCTCGCTATGTGGCAACAGATAACTGATATGGCAGGAAACGCCCCAAGGAGAAGGAAGACGTGAAGTTGGAGGAATTCCCACCAGACAGCATGGACAAGTAGGAACCCTGCAGGCAGGGGAAAGAGTGGTTCAGAGGTCCCTCAGAAACCCAGTGCCCCACCTCTGCTGGCGCCTGTCAGATGGAGGGGTGGCTAAAGGACAGAAATTCCAGATAGACAGAGGGGAGGCTGGCATCCGATTTGAGGACGAAGGCCCTCCCGAGAAATATGGTGGTGTTGGACTAGAGCAGAGAAGACTTGATCCTCTTGAATCTCCCGGATCCCATTTGCAGCGGGAGAGACCCAGACAAGACGATGGGCCAGTGCAGTGGTCCGGACTAGGGGACTAGAATATCGTGAGTCTAAATGCTAGTGACTGAGACCGAGAAGTGGAAAATTTGCAGAAAGGCTTTGATGTACAAGGGCCAAGAAAACTAGGGGCCGACTGAAAAGAGGCTAGGGCCACTGTGGGTGGGGCTTCCTAAAATAACCCTGCTGTTCAGAGGACAAAGGAATGCTTAGGCAACCAACAATGGAAATAAGAAGATTAAACATTACCTATTAAATGTCATCACCAGTGGGTGTGGTGGCACGTATATAGTCTCAGCTACAGGGGTGGCTGAGGTGGGAAGATCCCTAAAACCCGGGAGTTAAAAAAATTCATTGCTATGTAATACACACAGATTACGGTATCATGTCTTTCTGGTGGTGGCACTGGTGATTGTTTATTACATCCCACCGAGCCCAAGAAACCTTCTGTTTTTCTGTATTATTGTTGACACCTCATCTCACCACATTGCCCAGGCTGGTCTCAAACTCCTGCGCCCGCGGGCTTCTCCTTCCTTACACCACACTTGGTAGCCGACGCTGCCGATTTCCGGATGTGGCCTGCTGTCTGCCCTTGTTTTACTTAAATGTCCTTTCTTGAGGCATTTGAATTTGAAAGGGCACCAAAGCTTGCTGGTGAAAAGATGATCCTGAGCTGGTAGAATTTCATGCATTCGTTGAAAACGGATCACGGACTTCCTTTCACGTTGGGCACCTTCCATCCCCTTCCCCTCGCGTGGGCCCGGACCGGGCGGATCCGGGCGCCAGTGCGGGAGGCGGGACGTCTCGGCGGGCCCGATCGGCCGCCAGAGGGCGCTGCGCCGCCGTCTGGGCGAGGGGCCGGGGAGAGCGTTTTGGTGTTGTTTAAATGCCAGCGTTCGCTGTTAACTGCTTCCCTAAATATGTTTCTAATTTACCTGGTATCTCTTCGACGTGAACAGCTCGGGATGGGAGGGGGAATGCATGCTCAACTCCAGTGGCAGGATGGGCAGAAAGGGGTTCGGCCGCCGAGACCGGGGGACGGGCGTCCGGGACCGCTCGGCCCTGGGCGGGAGGCGCGCGCAGACGCGGGCGGGCTGGAGGGCGAGGGGCGGGCGTCCCCACGGTGGGGGGACCCGGACGAGCCCGACAGCCCCCTGGGAGTCGCGGGGAGGGGACCTCAGAGCCCGACTGCGGGGAGGTGTCCGGGCCGGGTCCTGCAGGGGTTGTCCGTCTCGTGGGCGGCGAGGTTCTGTTTATCAGACCAGGAAAAAACATGCCCTGCCGCCGGGGGAGATGTCTCAGTCACTCTCCTGCAGCAGGAAGCGGCCTGGGGTCGGAGCCTCCTGGGACTGGCAGAGTTAAAAATCCTTTAACCCAGGATGCCTTGGGCCTTTTGTTCAGCCTTGACAATGGAGTGGGGTGGAGGGGGCTGGGAAGGCGGGTAGCTGGGTCTGGGGGGTACCCGCGGTGTGGGAGTCTGGGGAGGCCTGTGTTCAGTCACCGAGCGAATAAAAGCACATTAGTCGTGCGCGAGTGTGCACGCCCGTGTGTGTGTGTGTGTGTGTGTGTGTGTGTGTGTGTGCGCGCGCGCGAGCTCCACTGCACTGGGCAGCAGCTCGTTAACACGTGCGTGGGAGTGACTGCTGTGCACTCAGCAAGTTCTTAATTATCTAGGGAGACTTTCCAAAACTGGGAACTTGATACTGGTCCCTAAAAGGCTGGGTAATGGGTTTTTCTTGCATCTGAAATCCAAGGGGACCAATCTCTGGCTCCCCCGACTCCCAGACTCTTCTAGATGTCTTTGTCTTCTAAAATCCCGGGCTCTCGCGGGAGAGCGTTTAGTTAAGGACACAGAAATGCATAGCCCTCGACCATATTAATCATCCTAAATCCTTGCTTTGAACAAGTCACATCCTCGAGTCGCAGTCCTCAGCAGCGCCTGCTAACTCAGCAGGCTTGGAGCGGTGGCCGTCAGGCTCTCACCTTGTAGGATTCGCTGCCCCTGCCCGTGAATTATCTCCTGTACCTCGCCAGGCCCCGGGGGCGGGTCTCCAGCTCCCCCGCCCCCCTGTCTCTGGTCCTGCAGTTGCCAGCCTAGGACCCTTATTCCTAACTTCACAGTCTCCAGATCTGGCACCGGTCAGTCAAACTGGCTGACAGAGCGTGCTATGTGCATGGGCATGTTCCACGTTTTGGAATATATCAGAGACCAAGACAAATCCCTAAAGGATTTTATTCATTTGTCTTCGTGATGCTGGGGGGGGGGGACCCACGGCCTTGCGCATGCTAGGAGAGTGCGCTACCACTGAGCCACCTGCTCAGCTCAGGAGTTCTACTGGAAGTAACAGAGCAGATACAAAGTCAATAGTGTCATATGTTGATAAGCAACATAAGGAAGCTAACCTAGACTAACGTGGTGGGAGGGAGGGTGCAGATGAAGGCTGCTTCATTTAGCCAGAGAAGGCCTCCTTGTGACATTCAAGACCTCATGGGCAGGAAGAAGCAGACATGTGAAGATGTGGGGACAAATGCTCCAAGCAGAAAGAATATGAGGGCCGAAACCCTGTTACAGGAACATGCTTGTTACATTCAAGGGATGCCACATGGGCCAATGTGACTGGAATAATGCAAACAAGCCAAATAGGGGGGCTGTGGGGACATCACAGGAACTAAATGATCTGAGTGCTTATGGAACATGGTGAAGAGTGGGGGTTTTATTTGATTGCAGTGGGAGAGTGAAGAGATTATTATCCTTTAGAAAGGTCCCTCTAGCTATTGTGCAGAGCACGGGCTAGAAGCTGGCGAAAACGGTTAAGATGCTATTGCAGAAATCCTGGCAAGAGGTGATAAAGCAGCTACCCAGGGTGTGGCTAAAGAGCGGGTGAGACAAGATAGTGGTTTCTGGACCACTTTTGGTGGTGGAGTAGACAAAACTTTGACTATCTAGTCTCTGAGGGGAGAGAGGATGGAGGATAGCACCTGTATTTTTAGGCTGACTGGGTGGATAGATGCCCATGTCGGGGAGAGGAGAGGGATCAGTAGTTCTGTCAGGGCCCTGCTAAGACCTATTGGGTATCAGTGGACGTGTGTAGACAGGTTGGTGTCTGGAGTTCAGGTGCAAATCACCTTTGGAAGTCAATTTGAGAACCTGCATGCAGGTGGTATTCAAAGAAGTGGGCCTGGATGATTTCACTTAGGGAGAGAATGAAGGTAGAAAGTAGCAGAGGGCTGAGACTGAAGTCAATCCAACCTTTAGAGGTCTGGTAGAGGAAAAATTACCAAAGAAATCTGAGAATGAGCAGCCTGAAAGATTGGAGTAAAACCAAAAGATTGTGCTGACAAGACCAGAGGAAAGGAAGTATTTGGAGAGGGAGGATGCATACGTATGCTAATCCTGGGTAACAAACAAGCACAAAACACTCAATGGCGTAACAGTAAATATTTTCTGTGTATCTCTGTGGGTCACCCAGGGGTCAGCTAAATGAGGCTGGCTTTGGCTGGGTAGCTCTAAACTGCAGCTGCGTCTGTGTCTGCTCTTTGCACACATCCACTCTCCTTGAACCAGCGGCGCAGCCAGGGCACATTTTCCTTCCATGGTGATCAACACACAGACTGGCAGGCTGAAACACAAAATGCTCCTAAAACCAAGACTTGGAACTGGAACCACGTTACTGCCTCATATAGCCCATGGACCAGAACAAGTTATGCAACCAAGCACAAAGTCAAGGGCAAGAAAGTATACTCTACCCCTAGTAGATGTAGGCTGCCAGCATCCTTAGTAAGAATGATTACAACAGAAAGGCGGGGAGAAAAGTCCGATTGGAATGGGTGGAGGACAGAACGGGAAGTGCCCAAGTGGAGATGTCAACGTATAGCCCCTTCTCTCTAGACACTGAGTCTGAAGAGGGGCAGAAAATGGTGTCAGCGGGGAACAGGAGGCTAAGTCTTACATTTTTTATGTTTAGGGACATTCTTATTTTACTTCAATGTAGAGGACCTCATAGAGAGGAAGAAAATGATGGTGCACAAGAGAAAAGGCATCATTGGGCTGGTGAAAGGGGCTGAGCCCAGGGAGCAGTGGAGGGACTGACCACAGGAGGCCAGAGGGGATGCAGACCTCTTGTCAGTCTTGTGGCTTTGGTGGGAGGAAGATAAGGCAGTTGCTTGGTACCTGTTTTCTCTGGCAAGTGTAGTCTGAGGTTGGACTGAGAATGAAAGAAAGGGTAATGAAAATATGTGCAGAAAAGAGAAAGTCTGAAACTATTGCACTGTGGAGAAAGAAAAAGAAATTTTCTGAGAAATTGTCATAGGATGGTCCAGCAGTTCAAATGCCCATCTGAAATATATAGCTATAAATTTGAAGCAAGTCCATCCCGAGTAGCTGGATGGCTTTCTTTAGTGGTGTTTGACCACTTAGGTGCAGGTGTGAAGGAAACAGTTTGTTTTAACCACAGCTGGGATTTCAACCAGTGAGTATGGCGGAGAGAGACCAGAGCACGAAAGGTAAGAGTGTTTGCCAGGGAGATTTTGCATTCTAGGCCATGGAATCTCAACTGACTGGGAATGAAGACCTACCTGGGGGAGGGAGGGGACTGAAGTCCCAGGTAGCCTAATTGCTGAGCCCAAGGACTAAAGAAAATGGGTTGGAGTGAGGGTGGGTGGTGGAGTCTTTTGATCTGATTTTTTGAAGTGGTGCAGACATTCATGGTTCTAAGATTTAGGGTATGACCAGGAGGCTGGAGTAGGGCAGGAGGAATACACGGCCAGGGCTAAAGGACTGAAGAGACTTAGAGGCCAGGTATTGGTAGGTTGTCAACACAGATGTGGAGGTCACCAAAAATAATGACAGAGAAGAAAGAGCCCAATGCTAAAAGTCATCAAGGAATGGAGAAGTGACCAGGAGGATAACAGATGACACTAACAAAGAGGAGTGGCAGGTGACACACTTCTGATGGCATGCATTCCAAAAGAGCTGATTTTTTTTAATTTAAAAATTTATTTGTACTTTTGCATCTTATTCTCTGCAGTTCTGGGGCTTAGATCCAGGCCTTTGGGCATGCTAGGCAAACACTATACTACCGAGGTACATCCTTCAGCCTTTAAACTCTTTTTATTTTTTATTTTATTTTATTTCCAGTGCTGGGGATCGAACTCGGGTCTTTGTGCTTGCAAGGCAAGCACTTTAACCACTGAGCTAAATCCCCAGCCCCAAACTTTTTTTATTTTGAGACAGGTATCTTGCTAAATTGCCCAGGCTGGCCTCAAACCTGGCAGTCCTCCTGCCTCAGCCTCCTGAGTGTGGAGATTATAGGCATGTGCCGCTGCCTGTTTTGCGCAGGTCTTGCTATGCTGTCCGGGACTGGTCTGATAGGCACATGCCTAACTGTGCCAAGCCAAAACATTTTTTTTCTTTTAGTAGTAGCCTGATGTGGTGGTGCATACCTATAATTCCTGCACTCTGTGAGGCTGAGGCAGGAGGATCGAAAGTTTGAGTCCAGCCTGTGCAATTCAGTGACTTAATAAGACTCTGTCTCATAATTAAAAATAAAAAAGGGGTAGGGATGTAGCTCAGTGGGCAGGCCCTGAGTTCAATACGCAATACCACAAAAACAAAACACCAGTTTTTAGAGCACTCTTAGATTCACAGCAAAATTGAGCAGAAGGTACAAAGACATCGTCCCTCACTGTCGATATCCCCACAGGGTGGTACATTTGTTGCCAGCGATGAACCTGCACGGACTCGTGGTTGTTACCTGGCATAACTCCACTTAGATGTGAGTTGGTACAGGTTTAGACAAATGTATCATGGCAGGAGCCACCAATGTAGGACTTAGGGAAATAGTTTCACGGCCCAGGGAGCTAGATTTTTTAGGAAGAAAAGTTTAGAAACATCACTGGGGAATGAGGGGCCATCTCCCGGGCCTGAGCTGCCTGGTCTGAGGGAGCCTCAACTGGAGAAGGCTGTGGGGCCGGCAGTGTCCTCAGGGATGGATGGGGCTCAAGGAAAATCACGGGGCTCGTGGTCCCGGTCTCGGGGGAGACTGGGTAGAAGCACCGAGGCGAGGTCTTCGGGGAGGCAGGGTGGAGACAGGCGGCTGGGGTTGCTGGCATTGGGCTGGGAAGCCTGCTGAAAAGTGAGCCTGAGGCTGAAGGGGTTTCGATCCTGCCTGCTGGTGGCTTCTGGGCAGCCACACCTGGCCCGCTGTGGAAGCTTTCTGTGGCTCTGGGGAGAAACAGACTTCCCTTTCCAAGAATCGCAGTAACTATGGTCAGTCACATTCGAAGACCCGGGCTACTTCCTGATGCCTTCAGGGTCCCTTTCCGTGAGGTGCAGTGCGGCTGTACCCCTTCCCCTGGACCCCAGCTCACACAGTCACACTATGTACTCCCTCCGGTTCAGCGCAGGACCCAACACCAGCGTCTGCTGCCTGAGTGGGACCCTCGTGCTTGGTCACCCAACAAGCCCCTCCCCTCCCCCTTCCCCTCCCTCCCC
>PVJO010015959.1:0-43433 GCA_004026905.1 Hystrix cristata | reverse complement strand
AGTTTAAGAAAAAAATACAACACATTTTTAGGAGGAGGTGGTAGGGCAGGCAGTATCGAAGATTGAACTCACATCCTTACACATGTAGTCAAGCAGTCTGTTACTGACTTACACACCCAGCCCACACAACTAACACTTTTATTTATTTATTCATTTTTTGTGGTACTAGGGATTGAACCCAGGACCTACTGCATATTAGGCAAGCACTGTAACACTGAGCTCTATTCCCAGCCCTTATTTTGTATTTTGAGGCAGGAGCTCACCACATTGCCTAGGCTGGGCTAGAACTCACGGTCCTTCTTGTGGCCAGAACTTGAGTAGCTGGGATTGCAGGTGTGTACCACTATGCCTCACACAGCTAACGCTTTTTGTTTTTTAAGACAGGGTCTTGGTATATAGTTCATGCTGACTTTGAGCTCACTATGTAGCCCAGGTTGGCCTCAAACTCACAGCAATCATCCTACCTCAACCTCCTGAGCTGAGGCAAGAGCATAGCAAGTTGGAGGTCAGCCTAGGCAACTTTGCAAGACCCTGCCTCAAAATAAAACAGAAAAATGGCTGGGGAGATAATGCAGTGCTAGAGCACTTGCTTGGCATACACTAGGCCCTGGGTTCAATTCCCAGTACCAAACAAACAAGTAACCAAGTAACTTTGGAATAATTTGGTGTGGCAGTTTTGCTCGCCACTATACCACCAGCACTACTTTGGGATAATTTTGGATGTACAAAAGAGTTGCAAAAATTAAAGAGTTTCCATCTACTCTTACCCAGCTTCCTCTAGTGCAATTGTAGTGAACCTACGGCACGTGTGCCACATAAGGCTGTTTGTATCATTGAAAGCTCTATGAGGTTTGCCATCACTGTTCTAGTGTAACCTTTTATATAATGGTGGTTCACTTGTCAAAACTAAGAGATTAATAATATTTATATGTTAAATTAACTAAAGTCCAGACTTCATATAGATTTCACCCATTTTTCAGTAATACCTTTCTTTCTGTTTAGGATCTAATCCAGGGTACCACATTGTTTTTCTTTTTTTTGTTTTTTGGCTTTTTGAGACAGAGTCTTGCAATGTGATTCAAGATGTGCTTGAACTCACTATGTAGTCTAGGATGGCTTCAAACTTGTGGCAATCTTCCCGCCTCAGCCTCTAGAATGCTGGGATTAGAGGCATGTGCCACCATGCCCAGTTTACCATGTTGTATTTAAAGATTTAAGTTTTCATTAATCATGAGTAAAAATAACTCATTGTGGATATGCATTTCCGTGAGTACTAAGGACATTTCACCTGTTTACATGTTTTTTTAAAAAATTTTATTTTAATGGTACATTTTAGATGTACATAAAAGATAGTCTCTTTAATAAATGGTGCTGGAAAAACTGGCTCTCCACATGCTGAAGGTTAAAACTAGACCCGTGTCTTTCCCCATGCACTAAGCTAAAATCAAAGTGGATCAAAGATCTTAATATTAAAACAGAAACACTAAATCTATTGGAAGATAGAATAGATAGAACTCTTGAAGACATAGCGTAGGCAAGGACTTTATGAACAAATCCCCAGTTGCCCAGGAAATATCACAAAGAATCAACAACTGGGACTGATCTTACTAAAAAGCTTTTGCAGAGCAAAAGAAACTACCAACAGAGCAAAGAGACAACCCACAGAGTGGGAAAAAATTTTTGCCAGCTATTCCTCTGACAAAGGACTAACATCTTGAATATATAAAGAACTCACAAAATCAGACCTCCACATTTAAAGACCCAGTCCAAAAGTGGGCAACTGAAATGAATAGACACTTCTCAGATGCAGAGGTAGAAAGAGCAGATAGACATATGAAAAAATGTTTACATGTTTGTAAACCTTTTGTATTTCTTCTTCAAACTGCCTTGGCTTCAAGTTGTTTGCCCTCCTCTATTGAATAATTTTCCTTATAGTAGTTCTCTATATATTTTAATCTTTTGTCAGACTTGTATTATAAATTTATGACTTTTAATCATTTTAGGTTGTCCTTGATTAGAATTTACAAATTTCCATATAATTTATGAATCTTTTTATTCTGGTTCAGGGGATTGAATTAAGGGTCTTGACCATGCTGAGTATGTACAGTACTTGGCATGAGCTAAATTCTCAGCCCAGATCTCTCTGTTTATCATTCATGCTGTCCTTCTCCTCCTCTTCTCCCTCCCCCTACACCTTCCCCATCTTGTGTGTGTGTGTGTGTGTGTGTGTGTGTGTGTGTGTGTGTCTGTATGTGTCTGTATGTGTGACTAGAGATGGTTCTCAGGGCTTCATGCATGCTAGGCAAGTATTCTTCCCCTAAGCTATACCCCTGCCCTTGATTTTCATTTCATTTTAAGACAGGTTCTCGCTAAGTTACCGAGACTGGCCTCAAACTTGTGATGCTTCTGCCTTAGCCTCTTGAGTAGCTGGGATTTATAGGCATGTGTCACTGTGCCCAGCTGCCTTTTTTCTTCTTAAGAACGCTTTTACTAAGTACAAGGCCCTGAGTTCGATCCTCAGCACCAAAAACAAAAATACAAAAAAAAAAAACCAAAAAAAAAGAAAGCTTTTATTTTGGGAGGCATTGAGAATTGAACCCCAGACCCTCACATATGCTTATGTTATTTTTACAACTTTATAACTTTTATTTTTTCATTTTAACCTATCTAGACTTTTTGGCATGGTTTGAAGTGTAGGGATCTAGTTTATAGATTATTCAGTGTCCTAACACCATTTATTTATTAGTCTTTCCTTAATTGATTAATAAGGTAAGTTCTGTCATAATTCAGGTTTCCATGTCTTTGTGTTTATCTGAGATAACTGTTCTGTTCCTTTGGTCTGTTAGTCTATCCATAAGTCACAGTGGCACTATCTTAATTACTATAAATTTTGCTTTAGAATATAAATCTTTTTTCCATTTTCCTATCATTCAGAAATATTGTAGCTGAAATGGCTCTTTGTTTTTCAGTATAAAGTTTATTTTTTTCAGTGTAAAGTTTAGAATTTTGTTACCAAACTCGAGAAATTTTGTTTAGAACTGTATTGAACCTATAGTTTTCAGGATAACTCATGTTTTACGATATTGAGTCTTCCAATTTATTAACGTAATATATACCCTCGTTTGTGTGTTTTTAGAGATCCCCAATTGCTCTGAAATTTCTTTTCTATAGGATTTATATAGTACATTGTTCTTTTGTTTTTGCTATACTAGGGTTTGAACCTAGGGCCTTCACACTGAGCTACATTCTTAACCCTTTTTTTTTTTTTTGAAAGACAGGGTGTCTCACTATGTAGTTCAGGCTGGCCTTGAATTCACAGCGATTCTCTCGCCTCAGCCCGCTGAGTGCTGGGGTTATAGGCATGTGCCACCATGCCCAGCTTTAAATTTATTTAAAAATTTGAGACAGCATCTTGCTACGTCTCTTAAATTGCCTGGATTGGGCTCAAATTTTTGATCCTTCTGCCTCAGCCTCCCAAGTGCTAAGATTATAGGCATGGGCTACCATAACCCAGCACTTACAGTATATATTTTATGTAATATACTCAGGAACTATCCCCCACCCCCCCGCCAGTATTGACAGTTGAACACAGGGCTTGACATACCCAATTCTTTATTTTGTTTTATTTATTTATGGTTTTGTGTTGTTTTTATTTTGTTTTATTTTTTTCAGACATGATCTCTCTATGTATTCAAGGCTGGCCTTAAATTCACTGTGTAGCCCAGTCTGGCCTGAACTCACAGCAGTCCTTATGCCTCAGCCTCCCGAGTGCTGAGATTGTAGGTTTGCACTATCATACTTGGCCCTTTTTTTATTTTGCTAAGACACCCAAGTTATACAGACTGGGCTCAAACTTGTAATCCTCTTGCTTCAGTCTCTAGAAAATTTTTTCCTTGTTGGTATGTGGTATGGAAATGCTTTCTTATGTAAGAAAGATTTTTCCTTTTTTTCTTTAATTTCAGTACTAAGGATTGAACCAAGAACCTTCATACTCTGAGCTACATCCTTAACCCTTTTTAAAATATTTTGAGATAGAGTTTCAGCAAGTCACTAGATTGCCCATGATGAGCTTAAACTAGCAATTCTCCTGCCTCAGCCTTCCAGAGTTTGGGGATTATATGTGCGTACCACTAGGCCTGTTCCGTATTGATTTTATATCTAGCAATTTGGTTAAATTCTTACTCATTCTGATTATGTTTAGGTTTCTTTGGGTTTTCCAGATAGTGAATAATGAATATGAATAACGCTAAGGTTTTTTTCTTTTTCTTTTGGAGTCTGTCCTTTTAAAATTTATTTCATTAATTAACACAGTAAGTTGAATGTTGTAGTACAATATTAATAGAGTCAGTGTTTGCATTAGCAGGTATACTTTTCTTTTTCCAGATTTTAAAACAAATTCTTACTATGTTGCCCAGGTCGATCTTACTTTTTTTTGTTTTGTTTTGTTTGTTTTTGTTTTTTGGAGACATGGTCTCATTATGTAGTCCAAGCAGGTTTTGAGCTCACTATATAGCCCATGCTGTCCTCAAATTCAAAATCCACCCATCTAGGCTTCCCCAGTGCTGAGATTATAGGTGTGGGCTACTGTGCCCAGCAAAATAAATCCTTTCATTGTTTCACCATTGAATTTGATTAATCTTAGTGAATTGAGATTGGCCTGTAATTTTTCTTTTCTTTTCTTTTTTTGTTTTTGATTTCTGTGTTTCACAGTAACGTGTGTGTGTGTGTGTGTGTGTGTGTGTGTGTGTGTGTGTGTGTGTTTTCTGCTTATTTGGGCAAAAAGGCAGCAGCAAAGATGAATATATTGCTCCATGATCATAAGATGCACTTAGGTAAGGTTAGTAATTAATTCACATTCTTTCAAAAGATTGTGGTCTAGAGCAAAGACTATTAGAACTTTCTTATATCAGGGAACTGTCCTCCATCTGGACTAATTTAATAGCATCTGGCTACATGTGGCTATGGAGCACTTGGAATATAGTTGGTGTAAATGAAGCCTTGAATTTTTAATTTCATAGTATTTAATCAATTTTAATTTTAATTGAGATAGCCCTGTGTGGAATTTTTCTTTTCTTGTTTCAGTATTAAGGGTATGCTGGTTCCATAAAAGAATTTAGAGTTAGAGAGGGTTTCCTCTTTTTCTATATTCTGGAATGGTTTGTATAAGATTTAGGTTATTTGTGTTTCCTCTTACAACTTGTCTATAAAGCCATCTGGTATTTTCTTTGAGGGATTTTCTATTTTAGCTTGATAAGTTTTGATGATTTTTCTAGGGTACTATCTTTTTTTTGTTTGTTTGTTTTGTTTTGTTTTGTTTTTTGTGGTGCCGGGGATCGAACTCAGGCCCTTGTGCTTGCAAGGCAAGCACTCTAATCACTGAGCTAAATCCCCAGCCCCTCTAGGGTACTATCTTTAAATTCTTAGGTTTGTTGGCATACAGTTGTTCATTATACTCTTTTATTTATTTATTTTTGCAGTACTGGGGATTGAATCCAGGCAGTGCTGAGCTACATTTTGGGGGGAGGTGCTGGGGATTGAACTCAGGGTCTTGAGCTTGCTAGGTAAGCGCTCTACCACTTGATCTAAATCCCGCCCCCCCTTATTTTTTTTCATTCCAAGACAGGGTCTCACTAAATTGACCGGGTTGGCCTTGAACTTTTGATTCTCCTGCCTCATTATTTTATTTTTGTAGGAGAGCACAATACATTTTCAGTCATTAACACTCTTATACTATTTTTTTTAAAAAATAAATTTTGAAAACTTTAGACATATATATGAATATAGGCAGGATATTAGAATGAGCTTCTTTACTTGGCCCCAACAACCATTAACTCATTGCCAGTAATGCTTTGTTCACACCCTAGTCATGGATACTTTCAATTATTTTTATTTTATTTTGGCAGTACTGGGGATTGAACCCAGGGATCATCTGCTACTGACCTGTACTCCGCCCTTTTTGATTCTTAAATTTTGAGACAGGGTCTTGCCAGATTTCCCAGGCTGGATTTGAACTTGTTATCCTCCTGTCCTCAGCCTCCCTGAATACTGGGATTTTAAGCATGCCCTACCCCTAGCTATGAATTTTTATTTTTGGTGCCAGGGATCGAACTCAGGGCCTTGTGCTTGCTAGGCAAGTGCTCTAACCACTAAACTAAATACTAAATCTTCAGGCCTCCCCCCGCCCCCCCCCCCCTTTTTGAGACAATGTCTTGCTATTTGAGGTAGTTCAGGCTGACCTCAGACTCACTATGTAGCCCAGGCTGGCCTTAAACTCACAGTGATCCTCCTATCTCAGCCTCCCGAGTGCTGGGATTACAGGCGTGCACCACCACACCCGATACTATGAATTTTTATTATGTAATTTTATTATTGTTTGACTTGTTCAGTTAAAGTTTTTATTATCTGTGTTCTTTGATCTTTGAGTTATTTAGAAATATATTTTAAAATTTCTAAATGTTTGTTTAAAATGTTTGGTTATAAATTTACAACTTAATTAAATTTCATTAGAAAACATGTTTATCATGACATTGCAGCTTGATTCATGGCTGGTCCAGGCTCAGTTAAAATGTATATACATATATATACATTTTATTCCATGCAGAATTCAGAAGAATATATGTTCCCTAACTGTTGATAGGGAACAGAGTTCTATATGTCCATTTATATCCAGTCTAGATAATTATGTGGTTTAATTCTTCTGTCATTCCCTAGTTTTTTTTCTTACTGTTTTATCATTTACTGAGAGGTGTGTGTTCACATTTGCCAGTAGGCTAAGAGATTTTCAATTTCCCCTTTGGTTCTGTCAATTTAGGGTATATATGGTCTCATATTATTTTGTTAGGTGACCATAAGTCATAATTATCAATGAACCTTTTATCATTAGATGTGCTCTTTGTTCCTAAATTTTTGGGGAAGCCTCAAAGGCTGTTCTGTAAAATATCAATTTTTCATCCTAGCATTTATCTCTGTATCTTATTATTTCAACATGTCTTGTATCAAGTAATCATTCATCATTCAACAGTTTATTGAGTGCCTATTATGTATCATGCTCTATTTAAAATAAACTGCTGTGAACAAAGTCCTTGACACACAGAAGTTTACATTCTTATTTTTGTTTGTTTGTTTTTTGAGACAGGGTTTCACTATATAGTTCAGTCTGGCCTTGAACTCACTATGTAGCCCAGGCTGGCCTCAAACTCCCAGCTGTCTTTCTGCCTCAGCTTCCCAAGTGCTGGGATTGCAGGCATGTGCCACCACACCTGGCTAGGAATTTACATTCTAATAGAAGTAGAGGAGCAATTAAGATTTATAGGGGCTGGGGATTTAGCTCAGTGGTTAGAGTGCTAGCCTAGGAAGCACAAGGCCCTGAGTTCAATCCCCGGCACCAAAAAAAAAAAAAAATAGTATATCAGTTAGTGTGAAAAATAAGGCAGGAAAACATACACGGTATATGAGTTGCACTTTTTTCTTCCCCCGCCCCCAGTACTGGGGATTGAACTGAGCTACACCCTAGCCCTCTTTTTATTTAATATTTAAAGTGTATTTTGAATGCTCATTCTGTCTCACTTTTGTGTGTGTGTATGTTGGGTGATCAAACTCGGGGCTTTGTGCTTCCTAGGTAAGCACTCTAACCACTGAGCTAAATCTCTAGCCCTTGCCTCACATTTTTAGGAGGAAGCTGTCCTCTTGCTTCCTTTGAAACCAAGATGTTGCTTTTTTTGCTGATTGGAGCAGATATATTCTCTAATATACGATGTCAGCACGGATGACCTTTAAGATCACTTGGCATTAAACACTGTATAGGATAGCTCTTAAAGTCATTTCAGAAGAGACTCACTGGATTGCATGATGTGGCTTGTCTGTTACATAATGTCTGTTGTATAATTTCCGCAGGGAATATGTTTGTCTTTACCCACTTGAACATGGACATCAGGGTGAAACAAATTACCTAACTTCTGAGGTTAGGGTGAAGCAAATTACCTAACTCTCAGAGTGGAACTAGTTTTGAAAATCTGTGGAGAAGGGGGAGGTTCTGGCCCCTGCAATCTATTGGATGAGTAGGGTGTTTGCCTGTAATTGGTTAAGAATAGGTGGGCTCTAAGCATATATTGCAGAAAGAAAAGTACTCTTTTAGTCTCTGAATTAGTAACAGAAAATGGCTAAGATAAATTCCTTTTGTAGTTCTGCAGATAATTTTGTTTTTTCTATGACCTATATTTTGTGATAGGTTTTTTTTTTCCTTTGTACTGTATTGAGAAGAGCATATACATAGATTTAATTGTTATGACGTGTCTTTAATTGAATTTAAAATCACATCAAGCTGAGGAAGTAAAAACAAATGGCTCGCCATTATTCATCAAATTTAGACTTGGTCATATAGTTACAACTTCTGTCTTTTTTTTTTTTTCTTTTTTTTTTTTTTTTTTTTTTTTTTTTTTTTTTTTTTTTTTTTTCTTTTTTTTTTTGAGGCGAGGTCTCACTACATAGTCTCTCTAGGCCTAGAACTTGCTGTGCAGCCCAGGCTATCCTTAAACTCATGATCTTCCTGCCTCAGCTTCCTGAGTGCTGGGATTGCAGTTGTGTACCAGCATGCCTGGCTTCAGCTTCTTTAGGTATGAAAGATTCTCGTTCTGCTTCAGGACACTCATAATGACTGATCTTTCCTACTGTATGAGGGTAAAGTACTTCTGTGTGCCCTCTCTAAGTGTCTGCACGTTGTATCAAAGCTGCAGCTCCAGTTTTGTGGAGCAGTGAGGCTCAAGTGATCCTCTCACCTTAGCCTCCCAAGCATCTGGGACCATGAGCATGTGCGACTGCACCTGGGCCTGCTCAGGTTCTTGCTTTTCTTTTTCCTTGATAAGCAGAATGGCTTACTACTGTTTATTTTTGTCTCTTTGGCCCTGTATGTTCTTCAGATCTGTAAATTCTAAAGAAATTACTACTAGTATCTGCCCATCTTACAAGCGTTTTCTGAAGATTGATAGGTAATATTTATAATGGTATTTTAAAGATGAACCTTTCCAACAGATACAGTAATCCTTAACTGACTGAGTGTGCTGTGCTAGCTACTATGCTAGTGGCTGATACGTACAAGTTGAATAAAATGTAGGTCTTTTTGAGTTCAGACCTGCTTGACGAGAATAAACATAAATAACAGTGTGGCATGTTAGATGTGTAAGACACAGATATGTTCAAAATGAGATGAGAAAGCGAGAGAAGGAAATAATTAATTCAGGTGCAATTTGAAATATTGATTCAGTTAGGAACATACATCTTTAATTAGGAGCTTTGCCAAGCTAGAGCTGGAATACAACTTTCTATTACTATTTGTACTGTCATTAGAATGCCAAGATAGGGATTTTTGTTGTTTTCTTTCTACCTTGTTTTGTTTTATTTTTTTCTCTACTCTGCCTTTTGGCCAGAGAATGATCCATTGAGAACATGATTGAAAATCATAAGATTTGTTTGGGGCCTCAGCTCTGCCAGATACTAGCCTTCTGTTTTTGGGGGATTCATTCAACTTTGGAGCTTCAATTCTGTCAACTATAAAAAAGGAGGAGTCTATCTCACAAAGACAGTGACATGACATGTTTTCTGAAAATGTTCTGTTTCTACAAATCATAGGTTTTTGGATGTATCTCTAAGAGTGCAATTGAAGTTTCCTTTGATTTTGACTTTCATTTGCCCTCTAGCCCAGTTAGGGCACAGACCAGTTGGCATGCTGTTGTTCTGACTCATCTTGGCTCCTCCCTCCTCTTTCTCACTCTTTATTTCCTGAGGTTGTCTTGCTACGTTAGAAATGCATCTGTCTCCTGGAAAGGCCAGTTCAAATCCACTGTGGTAAGTCTTTTTATTTTCTCAATTGTCATGGACTAAACTAAGTACTTACTGTGAGAGATTTAGCTTTAGATTACATGAAAGATTATTGGGGAAATGTCAGCTAATATCTGTCAAAATAGTTAAGCATTTTGAACAAAATTAATTATTGTCTCTTAACTGATTTGAAGCTTCTCATTTCTGTTTTAAGAACAGCCAATTTTGAGCTGACCATGGTGGTACAAACCTGTAATCCCAGCAGTCCAAGAAGCTAAGGCAGGAGGATCAAAAGTTCCAGCCCAGCCTGGGTAGTTAAGCAATTTAGTGAGACCTTGTTTCAAAAGAAAAAATGGGTCAGGTGTGGTAGTGCATACCTGTAATCCTAGCAGTCTGGGAGGTTGAGACAGGAGGATTGCAAGTTCAAGCCCAGGCTGAGCAGTTAGCAATTTAGCAATAACCTGTCTCAAAATTAAAAAAAAAAAAAAATAGAGGTTGAGGATTTAGCTCAGTGGTAGAGCACTTGCTTAGCAAGTGCAAGTCTCTGAGTTCGATTCCCAGCAGCACCCCCCCAAATAATAAAAAAAAGGGGTATGGATATAACTTAGTATAAAACTCTAGGCGCATCCCCAGTACAGCAAAAAACCTGTCTGTCTACTTGTGCCTGTAAGTTTAAGAGGCAGTTTGATACAGCAAGAAAAACACTAGGATGGGTATTGTGGCATGAGCCACAGTTGGGGAGAGCATGGTGGCTGGAAGCATGAATCCTGAGGCCAGCTACGTAGGTCCAAATCCTGGCATTATGACATTGGGAAAATGACTGTCTTCTGTACTTGCTTCAGTCTCCTTGTCTTGTAACATGGAAATAATAAGATTTATCTCTCATAGTGTTGTGAGGATTAAATTAAGTAAAGGCTCTAAAAAGGGGACATAGTAAAAGTTATGTAAGGGTTACCTATTCTTATTAACTTTCAATTCTTAAACCAAGCTAAGGGACCAGAGATGAGCTACTTAATCTCTCTGGGCGTCATTCATTTAAAGAAAAAGGCAGTTGTCTGATTGTTTGTGCATATTTAAACTCTAAGGATGATAGATAGAGTTTACATTTTGAACTTTTAAAGTTACTAATGTTTTTTATACATGTGGGGCCAAAGAAATAGATACTTTTAACACTACAAATATTTTGTGTTAGAAACAATATAGAGTGGGCTGGGGATTTAGCTCAGTGGTTGGAGTGCTTGCCTACCATGCAGAAGGCCCTGAGTTCGATCCCTGGCACCAAAAAAAAAAAAAAGGTGGGGGGATAGAAACAATGTAGAGGTAGGTGTGATGACTGCACATCTGTAATCTCAGCTACTCAAGAGGCTGAGCCAGGAGGATTGCCAAGTTTGAGGCCAGTCTTGGCAACCTAGCAAGACCCTGTCTCAAAAAAGTTTTTAAAGGCCTGGGGCTGCAGCTCAGTGGTCGAGCATGTTACTTAGCATGTGTGAGGCCCTGGGTTCAATACCTAATGCCACACACACACACACACGCACATATACAAGGCCCTGAGTTTGATCCCCAGCACTCCCTGCCCCCCCCCACAAAAAAGAAAGAAACGATAGTAGACCGGGTATGGTGGTGCATGCCTGTAATTCCAGCACTAGGGAAGCTGAGGCAGGAGGATCACTGTAAGTTTGAGGTCAGCCTGGGCTATGTAGTGAGATCAAGGTAAGCCTGAACTACATAGCAAGACTCTGTCTCAAAAAACAAAAACAAAAAATAAATAAAAAGAAGTCAGTTGTAAGGTAGGGAGGCCATGACAGCAAACAACAAAGCTATTTAGTTTGAGTTTGCTTTTTAAGCCTGTATCAACACCAGTGTTATAATCTGACAGTTGTTGCTCTAATGTCTTAGATGAGATAGATGGTCTTCTACATGTGGAGCAGATAATGCTCTTAAATCTTTTGCTACCTTTGAGTTGTTAAAATAATAAGAGGAGACTAGGGGTGACACTGACTGACATGCTGAGTGAATGCTTAGCATGCTCCAAGCCCAGGGTTCCATTCCCAACACCAGAAAAATAATAATAATGAGAAATAACATTTTACATTGAATTCTGTATCAGTTTAGCTTTTCCCGTATTTCTTTATGATGGAACTGTTGAAATTTCTGTTTCACTTGTCTTGGAGCCCTAAAATGCTCCTTCCTGAGAATTAAGTCTTTTTTTGTTGTGGCTGTTTTTGTTGTTCTTTTGTTTTTGTTTTTAAAAATAAATCAGTTCTTTTTTTTTTTTTTTTTTGGTGCTGGGGATCGAACTTGGGCCCTTGTGCTTACCATGCAGGCACTTTAACCACTGAGCTAAATCCCCAGCCCCAATAAATCAGTTCTTGCCACTAGAGCTTCCACTTTTGGAAGTGCAGATAAGTACGTGTTGAGAGCTCCTGTCAGTGAGCACTTTGGCCCTCTTTGACCCTAGCTGCCCTTCTGTTGGAAGAGCTACGTAAAGCTACATCTTTTGAAATGGCATGAAAGCAGATTACAGGAACAGGAGCAGAAAGTGAGAGCAGATGTGATTCAAAAACTAGAGAGCATAAGAAGTTACATTCCTGTCTCCACATAACTCAGTTCGGAGAGAAGAGTGATTACTAACATTTTTTTGAGGGGTTTTGGTGAGAATTTTTAAATGTGCATTGAAGACTGATAAGAATATACTATTTTGATGTTACCTCAATTGTGGTGAGGTAACTGATGTTCTCTGACTATTGAACATAACTCCAAAGTGAAAATTATTAGAGACTATAGGATGCTCTTACTTGTTCTTGGGTATTAGACTGATAGGGTTATTCAGGGCTTTATTTTGTTGTTTTTGAGACACTGTTGGTATATATATATATCTGTCTAGCCTTAAACTTGCTTTGTAGCCCAGCCTGACCTTGAACTCACTATCGTCCTGCCTCAGCCTCTCTAGTGCTAGGGTTATAGCAGTGTGCTACCATGTCTAGCATTGGGTTATTGAGTGTTGTATTTTTATTAGCTTTCCCCAACTTTCTCCTCTTCACTTAACAGAAAGACTTAGACCAATTTTTAAAAGTCCAGAGTTTCAGGATAAAGGACAAACTTAATCTTCAGCAATGCTTCATTACTTTCCCTTTTAGGTATACCGCAGAGGTTTGAGGGTGGAGGATTATCAGTTGCTAAGCCATATTATTACTTCCCCATGTGACGATTTTGAGAGAGGAAATAAGTAAAATAAATCTACTAAAGTTCATAAGGAACAAATACAAACTGTGCTACTTTATACTATTATGGTTCTTTTTGTTGTTGTTTTGTTTTTGTTTTTTTGAGAGTGTCTTGCTGTGCAATTTAGGCTGGCCTTGAACTCACTATGTAACTCAGGCTGGCCTCAAACTTGTGGCAATCTTCCTGCCTCAGCCACCTATGTCCTGGGATTACAGGCATGTGCCACCATGCCCGGCCCACTGTTATGGTTCTTTACTGCCTTTCTTTTCCTCCTTATAAAATCATTCTGCATGTGTGCCTGCTTTTCAGAGAATGGTACTCCTCAAAGACATTGGATAAACAGAAAAATCTCTGAGTATCTAAGCTGTGTGACACAGAGACCGTCCTTGTAAAAGGTGTTGAGGACTAACATGACTAAGAACTGTGTTCTGGCAAAAAAAGCAGCTAAATAAAACTTTAGGGGAAAATTTAGCTTTACTGTTGGTATGCATTTGGTGACTGAGTAGTCCTTTTTTGGGGGGGTGCTGGGGATTCAACTCAGGGCCTTGCTAGTCCTTATTCTTGAACCTCTAGTCTTTCAAGAAAGTTATAAAAATGGTTCCTTGAGTAAATGGTAGCTGTTTTCATTCATCTTGCCCATGTCATTCTTTATTATTAGCGATTTACCAAGAATCAGCAAGACTCAGGCTATTCCTGTTGTGATTATAAGTATCAGTGAATGAAGTGATCACTTTCCCAGTCACTGAAAAATCTTAGTCATCTTTCCTACCTCTACTAGTAATGTCTGGGTTTTGGGTGAGATACAGAGCAAGGTGGATTGGTCACAACAGAGCTGTACCGTTTTACATTCAGCAAGATATAATGTGTGGGTCCTACCTTATGAAAGATTCTAATTTAATTGTTCTGGGTTGCACTTTACACTTAGGAATTTTTTTTTTTTTGTGGTGCCGCGGATCGAACTCAGGGCCTTGTGCTTGCAAGGCAAGCACTCTAATCACTGAGCTAAATCCCCAGCCCTACACATAGGAATTTTTAAAGTTCCACAGGTGATTCTAATTAGTTGGCAACGTGTGAGACCCTCTATATCATCATCTCTAGAACAAGATTACAAACTCTATGAGAGAGATTTTGCAGTAATCTTTTTTGTGTGTGTGTGTGTGTGTGTGTGTGTGTGTGTGTGTGGTACCAGGGATCGAACTCAGGCCCTTGTGCTTGCAAGGCAAGCACTCTAATCACTGAGCTAAATCCCCAGCCCTGATTTTGCAGTAATCTTAAACTTCTCTTTTTCACACAAAGCCTGGCTGTGAATTTGATTGTTCAGTATGTACTTAGTGTCTAGACCTACTCTCCACGCAAAGGAGCCAATTACTTGGTTGTAGAAACTAAGTGAGTATCAAGAAAGCCATGGTAAAGTACAGGTTTTTAGTGGGTATTGGAGAATACAGAGGAAAGAAATGGCTAGAGAAATGGTAGACCTTTGTCAGGAAGAGCTTCTTTAAAAAAGAGGTGTGCCAGTAATTCCAGCACTTGGGAGGCTGAGACAGGAGGATGTTGAGTTCGAGGCCAGCCTGAACTATATACTGAGACCTTGTCTCAAAACAAAACAGCAAAGGGTCTGTGCTGAAAGCTGCGAGGATGGGTCTGGGGCCCCGGTGAGGTAGCTTGGAGAGCAGCAACTCTGAGCATGCGGAGCCCTGTGCCGGGGCACAAAGCTCTTCCTTCCTTTGTTCTGAGGCTTCCGCATCTGAGCCAGTTGCAAGGCATCCTAACTGAGCTTTGGTTGCGCATAAGCAGTTCTGAAACTGTCCAGTGCTTCTCAGACCTGTGAATGTCCTTCATCTCTCTTCATAGTAGAGATTGGAAAACCTCCACACTTCGGCCTTGTGACTGGCAGGTCTAGAGCGGCTGGCCATGGCACATGTTCCGTTGTACACGAAGGTGTTCTGTCCACGGGGTGGTCATGCCGGGAACAGTCACAGGAAGATGACCCCAGAGTCAAGACCTGAGCCAGCTTGTCTAAGATCTCAAAGATTCGAAAGTTGACTATTGGATCAATTTAATTATACTAATTTTATACAATAGATTACGATAGTTGATGTAGTACATACATATGGGATCCCATGAAGCACATGGGAGGTGTGGGGTAGACACATGCTGTTTTACTGTATGTTTTACTGCAAAGAGTAATAATATAAATGCCCTTGCAAGCACAAGGCCCTGAGTTTGATCCCCAGCACCAAAAAAAAAAAAAAAATAATAATAATAATAAATGCTAGGGGCTCAGAAATGCTGAGACAGGTTCAGGTGTGCAGAGTTGAGGGCAAGAGCACTCTAGGTGGGTAAACAGTGCAAGTCGAGTCAGAAGACATGCGTTTGCTTCTGTCTTCAACACTAGCACTTTGTGGCCTTGGCCAGCAAAATCTCAGCAAAAACTCAGGTGGAAATGTAAAGAGATGTGTCTAACAGTGCCTGAGAAAATAAAACAGCCAGTGTTCAGAAGTGCTGCTCTCCACCACCCACCCCTTCAGTACTGGATCACTGACATACATTCCTAGCTCTTGTTTTTTGGATTTTTTTTGTTTGTTTGTTTGTTTTGAGAGAAGGTCTTGCTTTGTTGTTCAGGCTGGCCTTGAACTCTCTGTGTAGCCCAGGTTGGCCTCAAACTTGTGGTGATCCTCCTGCCTCAGCCTCCTGAGTGCTGGGACTACAGGCATGTGCCACCACATCTGGCTCCCCAGCCTTTTTCATTTTGAGACAGGTTCTCACTAAATTGCCTAGGTTGGCTCAAACTTTTGATCCTCCTGCCTCAGCATTCCACATAGCTGGGATTACAGGTATGTGCCATCATGCCCAGCTCCAAGACCTTTTTTAATATCCAAAAATGGGACCAATTTTTCTATCATCTAAAGATTTATTGAGCATCACCATTTGCTTGGTGTATGCTAGGCATTGCCTGGGCCATAATGAAGTTTGGAACATGTTTGCTGTCCTTCAAGTCTTCTTAGTATGTGTGCTACCAAAGCAAGCTCTCCTTCAAGTTTTTATAATCTATAGGTAGTCCCCAACTTGGGATGGTTTAACTTACAGTTTTTTTGACTCTACAATGTGTGTATAGGTACAAAACGTACCCATACAACTAATCCTTTTTTTTTTTTTTTAGAATAGCAGTCAATAAATTACATGAGCTATTCAACCTTTTAGTATTAAGTAGGCTTTGTGATTTTGCCCAACTGTAGGCTAATATAAGTGTTCTGAGCACATTTAAGGTGGGTTCGGCTAAGATGTTAGGTGTGTTTAAATCCCTTTGACTTAAGCTATTTTCAACTTACGATGGGTTTATCAAGATGTAGCCCTGTCATAAGTTGAGGAGCACCTGTAGTTGGGAAAATGGCTAAAATGTGTGAAAAAATGAAGGAAAAATGTGGTATAAATTACTCATTGTGATACTTTGTATAGCCAGACTCAGCCCTTTTGGGAGAAATAAGAGAATTGGACACAGTGGTCCAGAGGGGTAGAATTTAAGCCGGACTCTGATGGGGCCAGACAAGGCTCTTAAGAGTGGGGTCTAGCAATAGACTTTGGGGATTGCTCCTAGAATGGTGTGCTGCTTTGTACTCATGCAGTTTTAAGAGATGCCTCTCGCCTCCTTTTCCATACTTGTAAACCCTTTAAGCTCCCTTAGAGTGTTAAGAACACACCAGTGTCTCCATGAAGAGAGAGACAGGGCTTGGGATTTAATACAGAACTTGTAGGGGACAGTAAGGCGCTTTCCCTCTTACGAAGAGCACCTAGAATAGGAGTAAGACAGATTTGGGCTAAATGATGGCTGTAGCAATAGAGGAAAGACTTGCTTTACCTCCTCTAATGCTTCTCTAATAGTGCTGCGTTACCGTCTTTTAAAAATTTATATTTGGTTTCCTAGAGGAACATTAATAGGCTCAAGAAGGGATAAAGTTATTCTAAATATTGTATGACTTTGCCCTCTTGCTTTTTAACTGATGGAGTCAGATAATTAGGAGTAGATTTAAAATTAGTGCTACTCTGTATAATAAAATTCAACTGAGTCTTTATTCTAATGGCCAAATAGTACTTTAGATCCATCTTTTCTGCTCTGAGATGGTGTATAAGAGAGGCTAAATTGGGAGCAGGGATTTGAATTCATTTCTCAATAGAACTAAGATCTTTGTCAGACTCAGCAAACATTTTGAGATGAGGCAGTGTTTTAGATCCAGATAGACAGTTATGTTTTACTTTCCATGCGTCAACATCAAGCCTGATCTTTCCTCCTCAGCTTCATCTTCCTTCCCCATCTTACGCTGTAGAATCCTGAAGAGCTAGAAGCCTGCACACTATATGCCATTTTCCAGTACTGTGCTTTTGTTGATGCTTCTGTTGCCTCCAGCAGTCTTCTCATCATTCTTTGTTCTGTTCTTGTTCATTCACATTCCCTCTCTGCCCCTTCCCCTCGTGTACTGGGAGTTGAACCCAAGGCCTTCACACTGAGCTATATTCCCAGACCTCAGTCCTTTTTCTATTATTTTAGAGTAGTAGCAATAAATGTTGAGAAAGGGAGAAGAAATATGTCTAGATATATTGGGATACATTTAGGACTAAATATTTTGAGATATATCTCTATCTATTCCTGTATCTTAACACATTTACAATGGGGCTGTAATTCATGGGTCTCACTGCTGGAAGGCTTGAACCACCAGTGGTACATGCATGACTGTCCCATTGGGCAGCTTCTTATTAAGTTTATTAGTAAAAAGACTGATAAAAGTGATTAGATCCATTTGTATCACCAGTGGTACAAGCTGCTCAATGGAACAGTCATGCATATACCACACTAACGGCAGAGATCTTTTTAAAGACGAAGAAAATTAATGATTGGGTCTGGGGATGTAGAGTATGTGCTTTGTGCACATGAGGCCCTGAGTTTGTTTTCCGGGACCACAAAAATAAATAAATAGCAGACTGGTCAATCTCACAGAAGAACTTTTTAGAACACCTTATTTATCCCTCTCTTTCCTTTAGGCTCACCCTAATTACAGCACACACCTCCATCCAATAATTGGTTATATGAATATCTAACTGGCCAGTAATCTTGTTAAGGAGTGAGAGAGAAAACTCGTACAGCTGGGGATTTATCTCAGTGGTTAGAGTGCTTGCCTCACAAGCACAAAAGCACAAGACCCTGAGTTCAATCCCCAGCACCAAAAAAAAAAAAAAAAAAGAACTCTTATAGTTCAGCATAAATACTCAAGTGGTTGACGACATTATGAATATACTAAGAACCACAGAAATTGTACACTTGAAATGGTGAATTTTATGTTATAACGAATTTTACTAATGTGAATTTCTATCCTAAAAATGAATACCAGTTTGCAATAATCTCCTTTTTGGTACTACTACTACTACAGGGGATCAAACCAAGGACCTCACCATGCTAGGCAAGTGCTGTGCTACTGAGCTTCCCAGCTCTGGAAATGGATTTTTTATCATGTTATGATCATCACAAAAAATGTATACTGTACACACTTTTCTTATGATCTTGCCCCTTAAAATAACTCCGGTAGTAGATTTTTTTTTTTTTTTTTTTTTGGTGCTGGAGATTGAACTCAGGGCCTTGTGCTTGCAAGGCAAGCACTCTTAACCACTGAGCTAAATCCCCAGCCCACATCTCCTAGATTTTAGTTGGTCTGATTGCTCATCTTTAAGCTCTTACCATACTATTTTAATTACTGTGCCTTTGTAATGAATGTTGATAACTGATAGCATGAGCTTTCTAAGTTTGTTGTTGTTGTTCAAGAATGGCTTATGCCTGGCTCTTTTTATTGCTGTGAGAATTTTAGAATCAGGTTGTCCATTTCTGTAAGAAGAAACCTGGTGGGTTTTATATTGGAGATTGTGTTGAAATAATAGGTTAATTTGGGAATCATTGACATCTTTATCTACTCAGTGTTCCAGTCTTTGAAGATAATATACATACCTTATTTACTTAGTATGTCTCTAGTTTCTCTCAATAACCCTATATTTTTTGTGTAGAGTTAATACCCAATTTGGACTTCCCTCAGATTTAAAATCTTACTTCTATAGTAGTCAGGTAGTTTGGATGAACCATATATATTTTGCTGAAGGGATGAAAGGCTGCTTCAAGTCCTTGCATATTAAAAATAATGCTACTTGAAAGTACTTGCCCAGTCTAAATGCTTGAGCCCTGATCACAGCTTCCAGTCCGGATATTTCATCTTTTCTGTTACTTAGTTCAGCTGAACAAACAACCTCCCAAACATGTGTGTTCCCTTTTGCTCTTCTCCTATCTCCCCTCCCTCTGCTCTCTCACCTAAATACTTCCTTTTCCGGGCCTTTCCAGTAGCCTACACTCAGAGACCTCTGCAAGGCTGTGCTAAGCTGTCATCTTCAAAAACATAGAGGCCTAGGAGCCCTTTCTCCCTTCAGAGCCAACAGCCCATCCAGTTTTCCTGCTTGCACTACTGCAATTTCTAAAGAGAGACTTTACTTTCCAGTTTTATATCCACTTAGAAGAGATGGAAGAGGGGAGGGCAAAATTTGTAAATTATCCTTCCTAAGGAGGGTATTGTTTCAATTTGTTACTACCTTTTTGTTATTCAATCCATTTGGTTTTTTAAATTTTTAAAAATTTTATTCTGTTTTATCATTTTAAGACAGGGTTTTGCTATGTTGCCCAGGCCACCTGGAACTCTTGGGTTCAAGCAACTTCTTGCCTCGGCCTCCCAATTAACTGGGACTATGGGCATGTGCCACAGGTTGGTGGTATTTTAGAGTGACTCTTTGTTCTGTCACCATACTATCAAAAACAGTACAAACAATGAAGACAGTGATAATAGTGATGATGATAGCATAATTTATGAATTACTTCCTGTATAAAAGGTACTATACTAAGGACTATGAATAATCTACTTATCTAACTTTAAAAACAAAATTCAGTCATCCCCATTTTATTATGAAGTAATTGAAGTTTAAAACATTAAGCAAGGCATCCAAATTCACACAGCTGGTGGGAACTGGGATTCAAACCTTTTTAAAAAACTTTGTTTTAAATTACAAATTTTATGGTGATTTTTGTTTGTTTATTGTGTGCACTGGGTATTGAGCCAGAGTCTTATGCATGCTAAGTGTGGACTCAGGCACTGAGCTACCACCAGCCACCAAATTTTGTGTTTTTAATTTTTGCCTCTCTGTTTATACTATTTTGCCCCTCTGCATATTCCATATGCGTGGAACAGTTATGGTGCCTACCAGGATATTTTTTTACCGCGGCTGGAACAAGAGTTGAGGTAGAATGTGGGCAGCAGAGTGCGGGCATTGTGCCCTGGTAATTTTTTTTTTCTGGTTTCCTTTTTGGTGGGTCTGATAAAGGTTCTCTTGAGCTATATTAGATCTTTTGTGTACAGTTTATTTTATTTTTTTTTGGTTCTGGAGATTGAACTCAGGGCCTTGTGCTTGCTTGCTACACAAGTTTATCATCTTGATTGAAGAAGAAAATTATTCTACAGATGAATAGCAATTAATTTGCCTTGTATGTCCTGTTCAGATTCTGTAGCCTTTACGAGTATTGTCTAGCCTTGTTGTAAAACTTTGTCTTGATCTTCACAGCATTACAATCCATTGGTTTTCTTCCTGCCTTTCACACCATGCCTTAACTGCTGGGTTCACACAGCACCCAGTGTACACACCTGACTTAGAGCTTACTGTACCATATTGAAATCAGTCATTCACATGTTAGTCATCTTAGCTGAATAGTAAATTTTGTAGGAACAAAAAATAAGTCACATTTTTCCTTATAGCCTCAGTGCTAGCACAGTGATAAGCAGCAGGTACAGTGAGGTCCTGTTAAATGTGAAGATGAAGACTGCACTATTGATCTTCATTACTTTTGCTAAGGAAAGAAACAAGAGTTCTTACATTTCTAGTGTCTCTCTATTCTGGTGATAATATCAGAGTAATTTTTGTTGTTGGTTGTTTTGTTTTTTGAGATGTGATATTGCCATATGCCCAGGCTGGCCTCAGACTTTAAGCTCATGTGGTCCTCCTGCCTCAGTCTCCCAAGGAACTGAAACTACAGATATGCACCACTGTGCCTGGAAAGATAATACAAGGTGTTTGTTTGTTTGTTTGTAGTACTAGGGAATTAGCCAAGGGCTTCCCTCATGCTAGACAAAGTGCTCTACCACTGAGCTACAGCCCCAGCTCCAGAGTAATTTTTAAAGCAGCCTGATTATAATTTTGTACCTCAAAGACTTCGGTGATGAACCATTGCCTGTTGAGGAACTGAGCTTTGTCACGTCCTCCATAGTCCTTTCTGTTGATATACATTGTACACTAAACTGGGCTACTTGCTCTTCCCTTTTTTTTATAGCTCTATGCTTTTGTCAGCATTCAAAATTATCTCCCTTCTTCAGAAATCCAGCGTAAATGCCAGTTCTTCCCTAAAGCTTTCTGTCATCTCCTGCCTTCTCACTTCCACCAGAAAAAGTCATTTTCCATCTGAACTCTCACTTAGTACTTTGAGTTATGGCATTATTTTCATACCCCAGTAAGTGATAAATCCGCTCAACACAAGGTCTTACCTTTGTTTCCTCTGCTGTTTTCAACTAATTATTGTGTTGGATATATATAAATTATATTGACTATAAATTAACTTGGTATTTTAGTTTCAAGGAAACTGGTCAAGAAAACTGTCAAAATTCTTCCTCCACAATGACCTACAATTAAATGCATTCTGTTCAGAAACTATAGGCCTCAGCAATGTATTTATTTTTGGAACTTCAGTTTAGAAGAATTTTCTTTTTTCCAGAGTGACATCTATTTTTTTTTCCACACCTTTATGGTTTTTCTGGTGCCGGGGATTGAACTCAGGGCCTTGGGGTTCCTAGGCAAGCACTCTAACCACTGAGCTAAATCCCCAGCCCTTCACACCTTTTTTTAAAGTGCATATTGGTTATACAGATTAAAGGCTTCCATTTTAGCAGATTTGTACATGCACATGATATACTTTAATCATTTTCACCCCCCTGAACCTCCCTTGCCCCACCTACCCCTTGACATCTGTTTGTTCCACTGCTGACTAGTCTTTGTGCAACTCTCCTCCTCCTCCTCTTCTAGGGCACTGTCTTCAGTCTTGAGTCCGAGGAGGAGGAGTACCCTGGGATCGCTGCAGAAGACAGCAATGACATTTACATCCTGCCCAGTGACAACTCTGGACAAGTCAGCCCCCCAGAATCTCCAACCGTGACGACCTCTTGGCAGTCAGAGAGCCTGCCTGTCTCACTGTCTGCGAGCCAGAGCTGGCACACAGAAAGCCTCCCAGTGTCCCTAGGCCCTGAGTCCTGGCAGCAGATTGCAATGGATCCCGAAGAAGTCAAAAGCTTGGATAGCAATGGAGCTGGAGAGAAGAGTGAGAATAACTCTTCCAACTCCGATATTGTGCACGTGGAGAAAGAAGAGATCCCTGAGGGTGCCGAGGAGGTGGCCGGGGCTGCTGCTCCCTTGGTTCCACACGTCACTGCCACTTCTCTGCTGCAGATAAGGGAACCTGATACGGGAGCAGCTGTGGTTGAGGAAGTCAGTCCTGCTCCATCTCTGTTTGTAGAACTCAGTGAAGAAGAGGTGAGAGCAGCAACGATGGAGCCTCATGAGGGGGATGAGGGGCTGCCCCCTGCGCTGCTGAGTGAAAAGGAGGCCCCTATGAGAAAGGAGCGATTCAGCGGGGAGTCCCCCCCTGGCAGGGAGGTGAAGGCCCTCCCTGCACCCGAGGGCAAGTCGATACTGCTGTTCGGAGGGGCTGCTGCTGTAGCCCTCCTGGCAGTGGCAGTTGGGGTCGCACTGGCCCTGAGAAGAAAGTAGTGACTTTCTCAGAAGAGAGGATGAAAAGGCTCTAAGGTTTTAGTTATATTAGCTGGAATTTGAACTGCCAGCAGTTTGGACATTTATGGAACACTCTGGGAGAATTAGGGATGTCTGCTCAACAAGGCAGTGACCTAATCCACACATTAGGGCTGGAGGTAGATAGAGTGCTTTCACTCTGGTCTGACTGTCAATTCTAAGGGCCTCGGCTCATGCTAGATTCAGAATCATGACTAAAGTACTTCCTCTAGAACAGGGATTCTTGACATTTCAGTGATCCCCTGTTAGGCCATCCTGTGTGCTGGAGGATGTCAGCGTTGTCCCTGGCCTCTGCCCACTAGATGCGGGTAGCACCCCCCACTCCCAGTGAGGAAACCAAAACTGTCTCAGACATTGCCAAATGTCCCCTGTGGGCAAAATCATCCCCTGTGGAGGTCCACTGCTGTAGAAGGAGAGGGTACTTTAGGAAAACTGGGGTAGAAATTCCTAGGCCTTGCTGTGGGTGTCGTCTGCCCTGGTGTTCCGCAGCTGCTCCTCTTTTGCTTCCTCTCCCTCCATGCCATAGTGTGAGGGCGCTCTCCCTACATCGATCGCACCACCTCTCAGGTACCACACTGCTTTTCTCCCACATCCCCCTTTGGTCCTCGCCCATCCCTCCACCACACCCGATGAGCCCCCGAGGCTTCTGCAGCTCTACTTCGCAGAGATGCTGCCTTTAGGAATCTTTCAAAAAATTAAATACATAGACGATAACAAAAAATGAGACCTGATGACAGTTACCTGACATGCAGGTTACTGACTGTAGACATGTGTCTTCAGAGGCAGGAGGCCGACCTGACTGACCTGTCATGGTCGCCCACCCGGCTCTGGCGCCTCGCCAGCGCACCCCGGGGCCGTGTGCTGCCGTCTAACACTGGGTTAGTGTATTTTTCCAGTATCTGGCCTGTCCTGGGACTGGCAGGTCGTCCGCTCCACGGGTCTCTCACCTCACTATGTGGTAAATGAGGATTGTCATCCTCAGACTCACGGAGCTGGGTTGTAACTTACTAACTGCGCTATCATTGAAATAAAATGATAAACATTTTATCAATCCCAAGTATCACTGAAACTTAAAGTGGGAATAAAAAGTTTGGACTTTAAGTCTGGGGCTCCCATGAGGTTCTAGTTTGGCCTTCACAGTGCAGGAGTGGAGGCCTCTTTGCCCGCATGCTTCACCACCCAAATGCCAGGGCAGGAGCTGGAGGCCAGCCGCTGTGTGCTGCCAGGCGAGAGGCAGCACAGTGTCTTCCACTGGCTGATGCGATCCCTCGGGGAGAGCGGGCCTGTGTCCTTTCATGCCTGAGGGCCACAGGGACTCTGCAGGCCCCACAGCCTTGCTGAGTGGTCATCTCAGATTTATCTTAGTTGATGTAACAAATTACTTTTTAGATCCTGAAATTTATAATAAAAATACTTTACCTACCCTGATCACCAAGACCTGATGTTTTGAATGTGCTTGCTTTTTGAAATTTATTTTTTAAAATAGAATCTTCTCCCTAAAGCAGTACTTTTAAAAACTGCTTAAGAAGAGATCCATGTGTACTTTGTGTGTCTTGTTTTTTGGGGGGTTGGTGCCGGGGATTGAACTCAGGGCCGTGTGCTTGCTAGGCGAGCACTCTAGCACTGAGCTGAATCTCCAGCCCCTTGTGTGTCTTTTACAGTTCTGTCATCCACTCTCTTTCTGTTCTAAGTCTCAGTGTCCCAGTTAGGGAGTGGTACAGTGGCACCCCAGTTCACACTTTTGTTTGTAGTTTGGTTCGCAAACAGAAGCATTTGGCAAAATTCTGTTTTTGTTGCAAACTCTGCATCAGGTGACAAACACAACTGCGGTCATCTTTCCCACACAAACAAATGTGGCCATCTCTTCCAAAATGGTAGAACAAATTAAGTTGGTGAACCGAGGCACCACTCTGTAAGGGTATGGGCATATCTTGATTTAATGTGGCTGGAGGTAAGGGGGAGAATGAGGTGAGTGAAGTAAACGTGCTTTACCTCCATGGGTTGTGGTAGTTGCATGGGATTAGTCTGTATTCTAATTATTATATTTGTGTTTGCATAGGTGAAGAGCAGAGAGACTGGTAAGTTTTCTTGATTTTTTTTGAAACTCTTTTTATAGTAAAATATTTTCCTTCCAGTGTTATTGTGGGTCCTCACAATTATTAGCTGAGCACATTTAAGTGGTAACAGAAGCTTGGTTGGTTTTTTGAGCTGCTAAGAGGCACTGTATGGTTTAGGATATTTTGGGTCTATATTCTCTACCAGCAAGAGTAAGACAGATGTGTGTTGAGCTGGTACTTGCTGCTTTTTTATTTTCCCACCTATTGACTATTAACCTAAAGTAATTTGGCTAAGTGTATTTTTTGGGTAATGGTAAATACTCTCCTCCATTGACTTTCCTGAGTGATAGGATTGGTCAGTATTCCTGTTCTTTCTCCACTTCCTCTTCTTCCCTTGGCTGAGGGAAGAGTGGCCACAATGAGGGCTGCTGCTTACTGCAGCTCCTGGGTTTTGCTAATGCATTTAAAAATTATTTCTCAAGTCCCTCTCTTCTTTTTTAGGAGCTGATCGTAGGAGGCCCTTCCTTCTTGTCCCCTGACTTGCACAATATTTAAGTCTTATGTAAAGGAGAGGTACAGAATATATCCAATTTAGAAAATGGAAATACTAGAATTATGACTCTCACCCCATTTGTCATCCCTCATTCTTTGTGAACTGCACAGAGAAAGTTTTATTAGTTCTGTATAACGTTTTAAGTTGGGGTCCTTTAGGGCCTCATCCATTTTAAGCACTTGCTCTACCACTGAGCTACACCCTCAGCCTTCTGTAGAATTCTGAACTACCCTATTGAATGTCCTGATTTCTTATCACTTGGCACAAAGCCAGTGAAGGTTTCCTGAGAAAAATACCAGAATTAAAGAATATCAGCGTACTCTACTTAAGTGGCGATTCTGAACCTACAGATCGTGCCTTAGGAGGACTCTCTCTTTACTGCCCTCTAGAGAATATTCTAGGTCAGGGAACACCCGCCGTTGATCTGGTTCACGCAGCCCCACCCCAAGGCATCCTTGATTCTTCTGCCTGCTGGGTGCCTGTCCTGTCTCATACCAAATGCAGCCATTGTCTAGGCTTGGGGGGGAGTAAAGAGTGAGCCAGATTTGTGTTTTGAACACAACTACTACTGATGTTGTCAGCCTTTGTGCCAGTTCCATCTAATGATACAAAAGCAACACCTACTCTTTGCCTTTTTCTCTAAAGGTGTGACATGCACTTTTGGATTAAGAGCCATTTCATAGAAACAAAGATTTTGTAGGTAAGAATTTTTCCTTTCTCTTAATTTCATAGGTCCTCTTTCACAGAACTTGAGGTATAGTGACCTTACTTAGCAAGAGGGCCCTTAGGTGATCCCTAACAGGATCAGCTGTGTAGCCCCTTTAAAGTCTCAACAGCATGCTCGCTGCAGAACCCAGAGGGCTGTTAAAGACTACCTCCCCACTGGGAGATCAGTGTTTTCCCTATCACAGTGTCCTCTTCCCAGAAAAAGCTTTGTGTGGCCAACTTTAGTTTCTGCAGATACTAGTTGAGCATTTACAACATGCCAGTGGTCGCTGCAGTGTTCTCATGGACCTTGGCACGCCTGCACCTTTGTGGTTCTCATAGCTATTCCTATTCCTCTGCTCCCACACTGGAGGGAACCTAATCAGAATTCCTAACTGCCCTAAAGTCTTCTAAAGTATGAGAGGCAGGCAGTGCTTTGAATTTTTCTGACTCCAAGTCTAGTTTTTTTTTTTTTCGGTTTAGTTTTTTCAGAGGGTCTGACTATGTAGCCCAGGCTCACCTCAAAACTCGTGGTAGTCCTGGCTCAGCTTCCCCAGTGCCAGGACTACAGATGTGTGCCACCACACCTAGCTGTGCTTTTTCCAAGTTCTTGTGCTGTGACTGTTCAAAGCAATCTTGGCAGTTGTGCCTGTTGTTTACTGCATGTGCTAACACACAACCACATGTGCCCGTGCTCTGTTCACCTGTTTCATGTCTGTAAAGGTACAGTATTGGCCCATCTGAGTACTGAGCCTGTCCCACTATGGAAAAATAAGTGGAGGTTGTGGCCAGGGCTTCTGATGGCACTGAATGGATGTCTACCCTCAGTGCTGAATGAGATGCTTTTCATTGCTGGTGATTTTCCACTAGCTCTCTTGGTTAATGTGTTGGTTTTGCTTGTAAACAAGGTTATATGACCTGGCACACAGGAATCATCACCAAGTAAGTGCCTAGCGAGGCAGTTGAGAGCAGTGACATAGTTTCTATTCTTTCTCCTGGTTCTTGATCCTATCTCTTCCCCTTGTTGAAGCTATCAGCCCCTGGGTGGGGGTGTGAAGTGAGGTGTACGCAATGCATGGCCTCTTTCTACATAGGTCACCAATTCAGGACTGACCAGGAACGTTCTGCTCAGCTGAGTCCAGTGAAACCCCTCGCCAGCCTGCCGTAGCAGTCGTGTCACCTGTGCCTTGGTTATAGAATGTCAACTCCATAGCACACAAGAGTATCCTGTAGTTTACCTCATGTATAAGGAAAGCTCCACAAAGAGTTGGAAACTCATGATACTGAGATACTCATACAGCCCATCTTCCCCTCCTCCATGCAGGACTGTTTTAACCTCTGCCTGGCTTGCCATCTTCTCATGCATCTAAATCGTCTGGGTCCTTCCCATGTTTCTGTTTCCCCACTAAGAGCCCTCGCCAGAAAGTGCTTCAGTGTTGCTCAGGTAGGAACTGTTCTCAGGGTAAAAGCAGCAGTGGGCTCAGGTGACCTCTCTCCGGGGACGTGTTACTATGATGCTGCTTGCTTCAGGGCTTTTGCACCACCAGAAGAAACTGGTCACTGAATGTGCTGTGTAAACAGAAGCTACTGGATTGCAGCCCCCTTCAACAGGAAAGCAAGCTGAAGGCCATCTTCCCTGTGAAGACCCTGGACTAGATTTTTTTTTTTTTTTTTTTTTTTTTTTTGGTGCCGGGGATCGAACTCAGGGCCTTGTGCTTGCAAGGCAAGCACTCTAATCACTGAGCTAAATCCCCAGCTCCCGATTAGATCATTTTTGAAGTGCATCATGTACATAGTTCTTTGCCTGGCACCAAAGGGAAAGACAGGATTTACTCCTTCCTAGACCTTTATTTTTCCTATCATAGTCTTCCATTTCTCTCTTCCTGCAGAGCAGAAGTGCCTCTTTTTACCTAACACATTTCCTGACAAAGTTCACTTGGTTCTAATGTTCTCATCTCCCGCAGAATGCTCGAATTAAACGTTAAGTTTCGTAATTAACGAACATTTGACTTAAGCAGTAGGTATTTCCTTTTCCCTGTGAAGTTCCATTGGCTCTGCTAGCCACAGCCCTTATTCGCTCATATTCACTCATTCTGTCTGCTCCTTGTTCCTGTTGTCTACCTTCTGGCCTACTTTTCATCAGGAAAAGGAACAAACGTAAGTCTACCAACTGTGCTTTCTATATGGAGGAATTTGCTGGGGAGAAAACATTGGAAATGGCAATAGAATATCTGAAGATAATTGACAGCTACCCTTACTCATGTGGCAATTTTATGCTGGACTTAAGAGCACTTCAGATAATCAGTCTTGGAGTCTTTGTGATATGAGGTGTAACTGAAGTACAATGGGCGTTTAAAAAATTACTAAAATGGCTCATTGCCATTAGCCCCTCACTTCAAATGCACATCCTATTGTTCTTGCCACTTTCTGAAGCAGTTCTACAAGTCCTTTTCGCGTCTAACTGCGATGTCACGGCTGCCTCAGTATGTTGAGCTGATAGAAAATGTTCGTCTTTCATGATAATTTTGACTTTGGGGAAAAACAGAAGTTGCACAGTGCCAGAAGTGGTGCATAAAATGGATAAGGACATACCATTATCTTTTTATGAGCCAGCCTTTTCACTGGGTGGCACTTAGCCGCATCCACTTTTTTTTTTGGTGCTGGGGATTGAACTCAGGGCCTGTGCTTGCTAGGCAAGTGCTCTAGCACTTGAGCTAAATCCTCAACCTCCCACCATATTTTTAAGTATTTTTCATTTTTATTAGTACACGTTTGCAGTACAGAGCAGTTACATTCATCATGGAGAGTTAGAACATGTACGTAACACATCTTAATTTTTTGCCCTGTTTTTTAAATCACACTTTTTAAGACATGAAAAAAGACTTCCTAAACTACTTCAGAAAGAATGATGGGCTAAGTATGTTTGAAGCAAGAGGGGGTATTTTGTGGGCAAATAATGGCAATGTATCTTTTACTACAATATTTTAATTTAAATATTAGCCATGTATTTTAATCATACCTTATACATACTTTCGCTCTGGGTCCTGAAATGTGATCTTAACGTTGGAGTGATACTCCGCAATCTAGTTCCCAGTCAGCACAGCTGGAAATGAAGTTGCTGGAAATAAAATCAGCCTCAGTTGCTAAGACCCTTCAAGGGAATCTTGAACATCTTAGTTTATGCTGGATGCATCCTGAGAGGTGAAGTCAGAAATGATTTCTGAATTCTATCCTATTGTTTAAAACTTTCTCTGAAAGACACTCGATGTATATCAGTTTTAAGAATTTCTATCATTTAAAACAATTCAAGTATTTAAACAGAATGAAAAACATCCTCTGAATTAAAAGTTACCTCTCCGTTACGTCCATATAACGACATAATGGAAAGTTACCTCTCCATTATGTCCATATAAGCACTGTTACCAGAGCAAAGTCCCTCACCTTCCAGGAAACAGCCAAGTCATGACTAGAATACACTCTAGAACATTTGTTTTTGACACAGTGAAATCGTTTTATAATAGCATGGGGGAGGGGGTGATAATCTTGCTTTATAACCAAGAAAGTATATCAAACTTCGTCTGGAAAAGTTTACACCGAGCTCTCTTAAAACTATTAAAATGGCAGCATACTGTATTCATTTAAATCAAACAGCAGAAGGTAAAGTTGCTGTGAATGATTTAGAAGTATTATAAGAGATAGTCTGGGATTATTTGCTTTTTGAAATCTCTTTTTTATCAATTTCGATTTGACTGTTTTTACATGTTTCCTTTGGAAGAAAGTATCTCCCATAGTGGTAATCTGATTGTAGTGACTGATACATGTAGAAATGTGTACCTGTGAATATGTGAATGATGCAACTTGTTTCCACTGTGATATTGATCCTTAAGTCCACTGCAGAACATTCAAACTAATAGCATTACTGGAAGATTTATCTCCAAATGGTGGCCTTCATGCTGCAGGCGACACAGTTGCTTTTAGTGTCCATAACCTTTTGCCCACATCAGTCCTATTGTGGCGTGTATTTAATGCTGACTGAGGTAGAGTAGTTTTCTGCACAAACTCTGAAGGAACAGAAATGTGGTTTGGGTCACAAAGTATTTATTAGTACATTATTCTTGTTCAAGGGCTTCCCCTAAAGCATCCTATTCACAGCAACAAGGGCTTCCCAGTTAACAAGGTGACTCCTGTGACATGACCTAGCACTGCTGCCACAATCACAAACCTGCCCTCGGGAGTGGCTTCCAGGCGGGAACCACGAGCCAGTGCTGTGCTGTGCTGTTTTCAGAACCAAAGCTTTGCCTTTGGTTCAAGCGAGGTGGATCTGTCCTTGTAGCCTGATTGTGTCCCTAGGAAAGGGAACCACAGAGGCTGCTGAATTTTAAGTCTAACAGCACCTTCATCCTTGAAGCCTGGAAGCCTTGTTCTCTTCAGATGCAGCTTCCAGACCTGGAGGAGCCTGATGGAAAACTGAAGTACAAGACCATTCATAGGACAAGGAGGAGGAGCTCCTAGCACACCATCAGCTTCAAGTTTTGTTTTTTTTTTTTTCAATCAAAGCTTTCATTTATTAGAAAGAGGAGAAGTATATATAAGTACCCAATTTTGGAAAAGTCATTGACATGGGCCTTTATATCACCAATCACAGCTTTTAAATGCCTATGGTCCTTCTCGACTCAAAACAAAATCAAGTTGAAAAATCCACACACCTGTATATTGAGGTCGGAGTTTCCCACAGTTGAGAACAGCACCTTAGTCCAGAGCGCTGTGCCATCTGGTTTTACACAGGAAGACTCACTTCCTTGGTATTTAGATGGTCTATGTTTTGAGCAAAATTCTTCCCTTGTAAGGGATATGTCCATTTCTCCTCCAGGCCTTGCTTTCCTCAAACAGGGTACTGCCTGCTGTTAAGACCATACCGCAAGGTTGAACTTTAATAAACAGTAACTTTTTTTCTAACAACAGAAAATTTAAGTGTGTTTCCTTTCTTCTGTCTTACAGTCTACTTTTCAATTTAATTTTCAAGTGGGAACCTGTACAGCTGAAATAAGATAAAGGCACAAGGTACAGATGTAGAAGGTGACACAAAACCTATTAAATACCACCAAGTTTGTATTATTTCCTTCAAGTATATCAGTGTAGACACTTCTCAGTAACCAGCTTCAGATAGCACCCTGAAGACAGGGAGAAAAGGCTGTTGTCCAGTGTCGGTCTTCTCTAAGGCATCTGTTCACATGGCCATAGTATCTTCACCTTTGAAGGTAGCTACCGCCGCTGTCACCATGTCAAGTTTTAGCCAGTTGTGCTTCTGCAAAGCCATCTGTTCAGTCCATCTCCTAAGCAAGACAGGAAAATCGGAAAGAATGAGCCAGCCAAATTCACAAACAGGATTCCATGCTTACAAACAGCAGTGCCACAGGCAATAGAGGGGAAGCCGGGGTTAGTGGAAACACCATCCAGAGCACCGTGGCCCCCGCGCACCCTGGCATCATTTTTGCTATGAGAAGGCAACTGTGAAAACAGCCTCCCAGCTGCTAGGAGCTCTCAGTCACTGACAATGTCCAGGGGAATCCAGACTCGGTTAGATGTCAGCGTGTGCTGAGCTCTCAGTGCAGGCTGCTGGGGACATTCTGCCCTCTTACTCCTCGCGGAAATGGTGGTTGGTAAATGCTGTCTAGGAATTTTCTCCGACTGACCTCCTAATAGTTCAGCTGGATTTGCCCCCTGATTTAAGATTTATACTCACCTTCCTATTTATAGATGCCTGTATAACTAAAAGACACCACAGAAGGAATGTTTCCAAGGCCTATCAGTAACCATTAAAAGGGGCAGATGCTATTTTCTTTAAAAATTATGGATGCCTGAGTAGTGCTTCTAACTTACAAAAATCCCATCCACTAATACTTTAGGTCCATCCAGCCACATTCCCTTTGGGGCCATGACACTAAAGCACCCCGGCACTTCCTGGATGTCTGGCTCTTGGGCAGTGTCATGAAGACGGAGACTCGGTATACACAAGACAGATGTGCTCCCATGATCCTTGGAAAGGATTTTTTCTTCCCCAATTCTAGGGATTGAACCCTGAAGCACTTTACCACTGAATAACACCTCCAGCCCTTTATTTTTTGAGACAGGGTCACACTGAGTCACTAAATTGCCCAGGCTGGGCTCAAACTTGTGATCTTCCTTCCTCAGCCTCCTAGAGTGTTAGCATTACAGGTGCATACCACACCTGACGGCAAGTATGTTTTTCAACAATTTATGTTGTGACAAGGTGAAACTTTTGAGAGCAGCCTGGGGAAGCTCAGCCCAAGTCCCTCCAGCTACTTTCTGTTGTGTTGTCTTTGCAGCTACCTTCCTTGTGGTCTGACGGTCAGGGTGGAGGGCTGAGCGAGGCTGCAGCAAAGAGCCCTGCTGGGTTTCCACACCATAGAGGGAATGGTGTGGGCGGGAGGCAGAGGCCAAGGAACCCCACGAAATGGCGAGGAGCTGGCATCACTGGTACTTACATTTCTGACTAAGTCTCTCACATAGGTAATCAGGTTCTGGTTAATAAAGTTCACTGTTGTGTGAAAGACGTCACGGAGCAAGGATGGTGTGTGATCGGCCACCTTTTTGGCCAGCAGCATGGCCATAATCAGCGTGGCTTTCTCCTGCTCCATGTCTTTAGGGTAGGCCCGCATCACCTCCTCCAGAGTAGCAGCCAGGCAGTGCCTTCTGCCCTGCGTAGGGTAAGGACAGGCAGATTACTGATCTCTTCCTCTTGGGAGAAAGGTGTCAGGAAGGTCTGCAGGAAGAAGCCCTGCAGGGGGAAGCAGCGAAGGGTAATGGGTGGGGAGCATGACAGTTCAATTTTGAGAGGCAGCCACTCCCTGGAGGGGGACTCTCACTCATCAAATGCATGCTGACTACTTAATGAGTAAAAGCAGCCTAAGTCATTCCCTGCCCCGAGGCACTTAAAGAATTAGCTAACTCCCAGATGTCTCAGGTATACCTAGCTAAAAGGCTCCTATTACCCCCTAAATAGGAGCGGTAGACCCTACACCACTGCTTGACAGGACCCTCAAGTTCAATGACTCGTGCAGAAATAGGCCTGCAGGAAGATTTCCCACTGTGTTTCCCAGAGGAGGCAGGGCCAAGGGCCAGTCTCTGGCTCTCCACAGTACCAAGCAGGTGGTGTGAGTGTGCTTGGATCTGTGTACTGACCCCGAAGCCAGGAAAAGTGGCAGGCTAAACTGTCACTTTTTCATTCACACTTGGGTAAGTGACTTAGAAGTCCTCTACTGGCATCTCTGACTCCCTAGAACAGAAGAATAAGTTCTTTCTGGAAGCTTCCGATACACTTTGGTAAGTCTTTCTGGAGGCTTTTATCCTCAAGCTCTGGACCCCAACTTATGATGCAGGTTTCCTAAATCTCGGCTAACTCCATGCTCTCATTTCCAGTTCTCTTGTTAAAGTTCCAGAGAGAGACTCAGGAAAGGAGTCACCTCCCAGGACACTGGTCTGCTGGTGAGACACAGGGGATAGGCTTTGTCGGCTCAAATGACAGACGAGAAAGTCCTCACCCTCCCCGAGGGCCCAGCGGGTTCTGCCCGGCACTGACCTCCTCCGACAGACTGGGGTTCCTGAGCTGCCTGGCCAGCTGGCTCACCAGTCGGGGCTGGATGCTGCGGTCCATCTCATCCCCCATTTGGGCAAGATGCCTGGCAATGTTCTGAATGACCTCTTCTTGACTTTCAGAATCTGAATGTTCAGGCAGAAGGCAGCAAAGACCAAGAAGATTCAGAAAACGGTGCTGTTCGACACCTTTATCCCACCCCAGCCCACCTCAGAGTCGGGCATGATCTCCCCAGCTCCCGGCTCCACAGCCTGCCTGGCCCTGCTCTCCGAGCCTCAGGCTGCCACAAGGTCTTGAGCATCCTCCTCTCCCCAGGCCCATCTCACTCGGCGAGACCCCAGTCTTCTCCAGCACCTACCAGGCCTTGTGGGATGTGCCTCCACCTCGCTAATTGGGACTCCCACTTAACGTTCCCTGCCTGAGTGCCGCCCACCCGCCACTGCCTTGCCTCCTTTACTCTGTCCCAGTCCTTTCTCCCTTTCTTTTTTTTCCTTGACACTTAAGATATATTTTACCGTTTCTGCTGACATACCCGCACCTAAATACAACCTTCCTAAAAGCTTTAATCTCTTTGGCTTACTGTCAGATACCCAGCACTTAATGCATGGAGCCAGACACAATGGTGCACACTGGTAATCCCAGCTACTTGGGAGGCTGAGGGAAAAGGATCACAAGTTTGAGGCCACGCTGGGCAATTTAATGAGACTGTCTCAAAAATTTTTTTGAAAAGCCTGGGCGTGTAGCTCAGTAGTAGAGCACTGGCCTAGCATGCACAAGGCTCTGGGTTCATCCATTAAAAAAACAACAGGGGCTGGGGATTTAGCTCGGTGATTAGAGCACTTGCTTTGCAAGCACAAGGCCCTGAGTTTGATCCCCAGCACCAAAAACAAACAAACAAACAAACTAAAAAACCAACAAGGCACAGCACACAGTAAGTGCTCAACAAACAATTGTATGACCCTGTACCTGTCTCACAGTATGTATGGAATAAATGCTAGCTGTTGTTATTTCTCCCATTAAATCCTGAGTTTTTCCTGTATTGGCAACTTCTCTCCAGCTTATTTATCCCGATTTTTACAGTTTATATCTAGATGTCCCCCAGAGCCTCATGCACTCACAAGCAGGGCTTTTGGAAGGCAACTGGATTATGGGGTTTATAGCTGACTCGATGTCAGGTGGGGTGTGGCTGGAAGGGTATCTCCTTTCTGGCCTCCTTCCTGGACTCTGCTTACTATCTGCCATGAGGTGCACAGCTATTCCTCCACCATGCCCGTGTGCCATGCTGTCCTGCCTTGGAGCCAGCAGACTATAAACTGCAATATGAGCCAAAATAAATCTCTTTCAGTTATAGGTGGCAGCGACAAGTGTCCAAGACACTCGCCCTTACTGCAGTGTCTGTTACTGCTGCTGCAGCCACCCTGTCAGTTGTCAAAGCTGGTGTGATGGTGCAGGCACAACCAGCTCTCCTACCTACTGCCATTGCTGGGCCTGGCACCTGGTCCTCTACTGGCGCTTGCTGCAGAGTGGCAACAATCTGGCCTCACTTGTTGCCCTGCAGTCTGTTCTCCACTCTCCAGAGGTAGATTTAAGGAGGCAGGAAGAACACTTGATTGCTTAGATTTGGGATTGAGGGCCTCCTTAAATCCCAGGCTCTAGCTGGGCATGGTAGTAACATGCCTGTAATCCCAGCACTCAGGAGGCTGAGGCAGGAGGATCACTGCCTGGCAGGAGGAGTCTGAGGCCTGCCTGAACTACACAGTGAGACCCTATCTCAAAAAAACAAAACAAAACAAAAATCCTGGGCTCTGGGTGTCTCATTTGGTTCACTACAGTGCTGGTGATGGGACCCAGGCCTTGCGCAGGCCATGCAAGTGCTCTGCACTTCACCGACACCCCGACACAGCTGGATACATTGCTTCTCGATTCTGACCCTTTCCAAGGCTCAACTTCTGCTTGCGTGACAAGTCATGCCCTGAGCTCCAATTGCCTTTGACTTAGCTTCCCCAGCTGCCTTAACACGTTCCAGTCACGTTCAACCAATCCGCTGTACCTCTCCGGCCCCTGAGCCTTCCTGTCCTTGGGTTTGCCAATGTGACAGCCATTCCCTCTTCCCAGAGAACAACACTGTACCATCCTTCAATGCCCAGCTTGACTGCACTGAGCCAGGAAGCTCTTCCAGAGCAACAAGCACTGCCCCCCACCCCCAGCTCCCTTGGTACTGCCCCATACCCCCCTTATCTGCCAAAGCCTTTCCACCTTATTCCAGTGACTCGCATCCACGTCCTCTCCCCTTCAGCCACCAGCTCAGGGCCATCAGCAATCACATCTGATTCATCTGTGCCCAGGGAGCCGTTGCCTCTGTTGAGCCTCTTGCTCCCGTCTCGGCAGGTTCTTAATCTACATGCCAGATTTCTACAAGAGGGCTGGGGAGGTTACGTGTACAGCCCCATAATCACTTTTGCAAAGCTACTTGGGTCGAGCCAAGCCTAAAGACAAAACCTGCTTTGACAGAGGCCAGTGTAGAGAACGGCAGGTGCAGCGCACAGGCGAGGGCCCTGGCCACAGTCACTGCGGGAGCAGCTCCCAGCTCCCCACAGCAAAGGCCCTTCTGCACATGCCTGCCCGGAGGCCCTTCCCAAAGGACAGCTGATGCTTTTATTCAGTTTGGGACTGGGGAAAAGACACGCTGGCTGGATCCAAAGGCAGGGAGTCTCTGGAACACCCTGGTTACTGGGGTGTGCCAGGCACATCCACAGTCACCCCATTTAAAATACGGCCAAAGGCTGCACCGGCTGTCGGTCTACCCCATGGCCAGCAGAGGGCAGTGCACCCTCTGTGCAGGAGATGCAGAGCAGCTGGCCTTCAGGGCTGGCTGGCGAGGCAGCAAGGTCCGGGGTCCCCGGAGTCACTGTGGGCTCTCAGGGCAGTGACTCCAAGCAGGGTCAGAATCTCCTAGGAAGTCTCCCCCAGAACATATGTTGACGCAGGCAGCTGAACAGGGCCCACGGCCTGTGCATTATACAAAAGTTCCTCAGTGCTGGGTTTAAATCTAAAACCTTCCTCAAAAGGTTCATGTATTCAGAGGTGGGGCTTCTGGAAGGTGACTGGATCATGAGGGCCCTAACTTGAGCAATGGACTGATGGAGTCATAATTTGATGGCGCTATTAGGAGGTGATAAAAATTTAGGAAGTGGAGCATAGTTGAAGAACTAAATCATGGGGGTGTGAACTTAGCAACTGTCTTGTCCCCGGCCCCTTCCTCCCAGGCTCTTTCCATCTCTCTCTGCTTCCTGCTGCCATGAGGTGAGCAGCTTCCATCCAGCACACCTCTTCACCCTGATGTTCTGCCTTCCTCAGGTCCAAAGTAGTGTAGCCAATTCCAGAAGAGGCCCAGCCTAAGCCCTAGCCTCCAGCTCATGGTGGACATATACTTGGCATAACTTTGGAGGAATCTAAACAGTTGGATTTGGGGCCAGTCATCTAACGTCCTCATCTAGGAATGAGGTGCAAAATACTTCACTGTCTAGTGTCTTATAGGTACAAATCAGAACATATCTAAAAATAAAAAGGATTCTATACAGGATGCAAAAATTACTATGAAAAACCTGGACTTCATAGGCCTGGGCAATCACCTAGGCCTGCACGGGGTAGCATGGGGATGTGTTAAAAGTTGCCAGTGGATAGAGTGCTTGCCTGGCAAGTACAAGGCCCTGTGTTCAATCCCCAGCACCCCCCAAAAAAGTTGCCAGTGGGACCTTGCCAGAAACACCCCAGCCATATGAAATCAGAATGCTCGGACGTGGGACCCAGCACCCACTACCCTTTAAGGCTCCCTAGGTCTCTGGTTTACATAAACCCAAGTTGGAGACTCCTTTGAGTTATATAATCCAGATCAGTGGTTTCTAAACTTTGACTACTGAGAAATTTGGTAAAAACACTGTTGTGCACTGGCGTAGATGAGAGGGTCGGCACTAACACCTGAAGGGAGACTGTGGCTCGGGAGGGAAGAACTTTCTTTTTTGGGGCGGGAGCGTGCTGGGAACTGAACTCAGTGCCTTGTGTTTGTGAGGCAAGCGCTCCACCACTGAGATAAAGCCCTAACCCCAGAGAAGAACTTTCTAAGTCATCCTAAACAGGTAGGTAATGAGGGCACTGTCCCAGGAAGGAATCAAGTCCAGACCAAACAACCCCAGGATATGAACACATATAGTCACCTGACTGTGGGGGTAGAGATGAGCTTGGAGGCCCCATCCAGCCCGTAGGTACTATATGTACATTACTAGTGACAGCAGGGACCAGATGTGGGGCAAAGGAGGTGGGTGCGTGCCTACCTGCCTCTATCTCTCCCCCGTAGAGGTGGCTGGCCCGGTTCCCGTCCGTCTGCAGCTCATTATCACGGTCTCCCTCCAGGGAAACTCTTCCAATAGGCAGTTCCTGGCCCAGAGCCTCCAGCTCTTGGTGGAAATTGTAGTTGTTGTAGCTTTGGAGGAAGCCAAACACCAGCAAGTTTGTGATGCACTCATCCTTGAGGCCTGACCCATTGCCGACCTAGGATGAAAGGGGAGTCACGGAGGCTGCTGGGAACCTGGTCAGCATGCCGCCCTTCCGGTGGCTGAGATGGCCTGAAAGAACCTCGCCCGCCCAGAAGAGCAGGATAACCCCGTGGATGCCAGAGCCCTGCGAGAGGGCTCCGTGGGCGGAGACTGGTCTGCAGCACCCACTTGAAGTGGGGCCACCTAGCCCTCCGATTCTGCAGGAGTCGATCTGCTTGACCTCCTGAAAACATGTGGCCAGATCAGCTTTCCTAGGTTAAGAAGGCCCATAGGCTGGTCCAGGGAAGTCAGGCAAATAGCATCCCTTAATCCCTTAAATGCCGTTCCTGCATTTATATGCCTTTTATCAAGATCCTCTGTCAGCTCAAGCCTGCCCTCACTGGCTGTGCTTCCAGCAGGCAGCAGCTCTTTCTTTTCTATCATCTCCTTTGTGACAGGCCCAGGATGGCAGTGGGCAAACAGAAGAGGTTCAGCGAGTACTGGGACTTTAGTAAGGCTTTTTTTGGTGCGGTGCTGGGAATCGAACTCAGGGACTCAGAGCCTTGTGCTTGCTAGGCAAGCCCTCTACCACTGAGGTAAGTACCCAACCCCTCAGCAAGTACTGGGGAGTAAGAGTGCAGGTCAACATGGGCCTTCAGGCTAGCCTGGTCTACTTCCGGGGGGCGTGCCCTTAATCAGAACCCCACTGAGAGGTGGCAGGGTGGCTCCTGCAGCTCCGGCTCCGGGTCCAGCTCCATGAGTAGCACCTGCAGCCGCAGCTCAGCTCAGGGCAGAGGCTGTGGGAGTCGGCACAGCATTTCTGGAGCCTTGACCATGTCTGGAGCTGGATAATCTGCAAACAAAGGCAAGGCCTGGGAGCCATCACAGCTCAGGGACCAAGATCCACCCAGACTAACGCCAAACACTCACAGGGGGCTGTAAGAGAAAGCGGGAAAGATGAATGTGTGGGAGAAGGGCCTTCTGTCTTCCATGTCTTTAATAATTTACACTAGAAAAACCTAAAAACTTTCAGAGGACTGTTTTTATAGGCCAGATTGTTTTAATTAAAATGCTACAGATGTAGCTCACTGGCAGAAACTGCCTAGCATATGTGAACAAAAACATACATAAATAAGTAAAAGAGAATAAAATGGTATGTGTGTTGCTTTTCAGTCTTTACTTCCTCCAAATTACCAAAAAAGGAAAAATTTTATATAAGTTCTACTATATCCGATCATTACAATTCCTGCATAAGACGTGCTGGAGCTGAGCAACTCAAACATACTTCATTTCTGCCCCATGGAGACATCCTGGTTAGGGGCCAAGACAGGAGGTCTGGGGCAGTGATGTGGGTTGAGTTGTGTAACCCAAAAAAGAAACATTCAGGTCCTAACCCCAAGTACCCATACATGGGATCTTCTTTGAAAACAGGGTCTTTGCAGATGTAATGAAGAAACTACAAAGCATTTATAAATAGGGAGGAGAAGAGGGGTTAAAGAGAGGGGAGGGGATTGGGAAAAAAAGACGAATTAAAATATATCATGTACAGGTACAAATTCCCTATGATGAATGTTGTCATTACGTTATCTAAAATGTACCAATAAAATTAATATAAAAAGAAAAGAAACGTCATTAGAACCAGCCATAAGTCCTACGAGTGGCATCTTTGTAAGGGTGGAGAGGGAGATTTATATGCAGGGACACCCAGGGCAAGGCCATGTGAAGACAGAGGCTGAAAACAAGTGATGCGTCTCCAGGTCAAGAAACACCAAGACCCAGTGGAGAGAAGCAGGGAACAGACCTCCTGCAGAGCCTTGGGCTGACACCCTGACAGGAGACGTCCAGCCTGGCATTGTAAGGCAATAAACTCTCGTTTAAAGCCCCCCGGTTGGTGCTCTTTGCTCCAGCAGCCCTACCTCTCTGCCCCAGTGCAGGTTTGGCAGGCAGGTTTCTAAAACTGGGATGTGGAGCTGCAACTGCTACCAGCTGGGCTGGATGCGGTCATCCAACACAAGTTCAGGGATCTCTGTCTTTTCCACAGAAAATTAAAAGAATGGAGGTGGCTGGGAGGAAAGAAGGAAGGTTGCCATATGAGAGAGCAGGAAGGGTCCAGAAGGGTTCAGTGGAAATCAGTGGGAAAGCAGAGGCCAGAGCGCTCCATGGAGGGCGCGGACCGCACAACAGGAAGTGGCTGCAGAGATGGAAAGTCTTTCATTCCAAGAGCAAACCCGGCTCATGAGAGGCCAAGTGTGAACTTGATCTTCTAGTGATAAAGAGTTAAAGCGAATGCCTCAGAAGAAGAAAGATTTGATAGTTATTTGTCTTTTTAGATCACAGGGGAAAATACGTTGAGAGAAACAAGCAAGACAGAAAATCCTGCTAGACATATTATAAAACTGATGCAAAAGAGGCAACAATAATTCTCGTAAGATAAAATCAATTCTGATGTAGAGAAAAAGATGGTAACACCCAAAGTGTCTGATAAACTAATAGTCATCTTGGCATCCAACCTGGCAAAAACAGCACCCAACAACAGTAAAAATGAAACCAATCTCACTTACTCTGTTTCTCCAAATATTAAAGGGGCGGGAGGAGCAGGGATGAACCTTGAGAACATTATGGTGAGTGAAATAAGCTAGTCACAAAATAACAAATACTGACTTACACCAGGTCCTAACAGGTCCAGAGCGCTGTGGCCACAGCGGGGGTGTGGTGATGGCTACAGCTTTGACAACACACATGCAGTTTAAAGCCCTTAAACCGTGCACTTAAAAATGGTAAAATGATAAATCTTTCCTATTTTTTCCTTTTTTCTTTCTGCGTGGCGGGGCGTGCTGGGGCGGAGCCCAGGGTCTCACATGAGCTAGGCAAGGGCGCTACACTGAGCCACACCCTCAGATCAAAAATGACGACTCTTACATGTATTTTACAAAAATTTTAAATTGTAGAAAAAATACAAGTAATAAATATCTATGATAGGATGAAAGTTCCTTGTTTGGTTTTGAGACAGGGTCTTGTTAACGTAGCCTTCGCTGGCCTGAACTTGCCATCCTCCTGCCTCTGCCTCCTGAGTGCTGGGATTACAGGTGTGCACCACCTTGCTGTGCGCAGTGTGAGATGACAGTTCTAATGGGGAAAAAAAACTCCAGAGAAAACTGCTCATATTGCAGTGAGGCCAGCTCCATGGGGCCTGGCCAGCTGCCTAATTTGGGGTCTCTGCTTTCTCACCCTGAAAGTGAGTGGGAGCAATCGGGCTCACCATCCCACACCCAGAGACTGGAGCACGTGAGGGAAAGGTGGTCCCTGGGCGCTCTGTCCCTGCTCGCTGTGCGAGGAGGATGTGGCAGTGCCACTTCTGACTCACAGGCACCTCGAGAACGAGGGCATGGAAACAGCTGTGGCAGGCGGGCAGGGACAACGGCCCAATGAACTCGGCACCGGGTGGATGCTGCTGTCCAAGACGGCGACCAGTGGGAGCTCCTGACATCTCTTCTGTTCACGTGACCAGCATTTCCCCCAAACCCACGTGTCCTTCGCTCCGGCTTCCAGGCTAAAAGCCAGAGACCTGCCGTCCTCCGGGAAGGTGACCCCACAGCCTACCCTGAGACCCTTCCTGCTGCAGGGCCGCAACAGGCTCAGGGCCTCTGACCCTGGGGTCTGTGTAAACCCGAGGCTCCCGGCTGCAGAGCTATCAGATGTGGCCCTGAGCGCTCCAGCACAGATGAGGAGCAACAAGCCGACCCTCGCCCGGCCCGCCTGCCCGCCCTCCCTCCGGAGAACACAGCATCCGACCTTGGTGTCCATGGCGCCGCAGCGCTGGGGGCTCCGACTCTCCTCCGGCTCACAGGTGCGGTGGGTCAGCAGCCTGGAACAGGACACATACACAGGGCAGGTGGCTTAGCCTGCAGGGAGCCCCCCAGGTCCCAAGGGAAGGCGGAGAAGGCTGGCCCAAGCAGCCGAGGTCCGTGGCAGCCTAGCCGGCCCCAGTGGGTGCTCAGCCCGGGTCCTTGCTTCCCCCTTTGACACAGAACCGTGAGCAAGCACCGGCGGTTTTTCTTACTCCGGAGACTTGCTAGGTCCCTCGGTGTCCCCAGGACCAGTCCCCCAGCAACAGTGGGTCATGTGACTGGGCAGTCTGATTGACAACTTACTTTAAGGTAAATATCCACATTAGTTAGCAACTTTCTTACAAGAATAAACTCGGCTAATAAAAAGCCTACCTACCAGTTTTCAGGGAATTTGTCTTACTACTGCTGGGACCACCATCAAAACAATTCACTCCTTTCAAACACAAAAAATACAGCCCACTTCTTCAGTGAGCTTTATGATCTCATTTGTGCCACTCAAAAATGCTGAGCAGACAACATACGGTTTGGGGTAATTTTTTGAGGCCATAAAACTAGTTAGTGACATGTAGGGGGAAGCAGGTCAGTTCTCTCCACCAGGCCATGTGGCTTCAAAGGGCAGGTAAGAAAAACAGTTAATGTATAAAGAAAAGGCCTTCTGTAAAATGATTACAAAGAATGCATTTAACTGAGCATGGTGGCACATGCCTGTAGTCCCAGCATGCTGGGAGGCTGAGGCAGGAGGGTTGTGAGTTCGAGCCCAGACTGGGCAACTCAACAAGACTTCCCAAAATTTTAAAAATAACTTATAAAGGTCAGGGGTGGGGTGCTGAGATATAGTTCAGTGGTCCTGGGTTCAATCTCTAACAGCCCCACACTAAAAAAGTTTAATTGACACACAAAAGATTAAATTTCCATGACACATAAACCAACTTAAATAACCCATCATAAATGACTGACTGGACAAAAGCCAACTGGAGACTAAGTTACATTTTTCCATACAACTCTTATACACTGTTGGAAATATAAACTAGTACAGTCACTATGGAGGACTGAACACAGGAGCATCAAAAAACGAAAAAAAAAAAAAAAAAAAAAAAAAAAAAAAAAAAAAAAAAAAAAAAAAAAAAAAAAAAAAAAAAAAAAAAAAAAAAAAAAAAAAAA